>CM040239.1:185220599-185259719 GCA_022545495.1 Chrysanthemum lavandulifolium | reverse complement strand
CGTGGCTTACCCTAATACTACACTACAACGATTAGGTTCACTGCCTAGGGTGTTGAAAAACTTGCTCGACGAAAAGGAAGTTCCTTTGACCCCGAACGACGCGTGTAGCGTTATCATATACGTATACGTAAAAAATATTTTATGATCGATCACGTTTTTTTTTTGATGAAATTTGTATACGTATACGGATAAAAATGTGGCTCGGGTTGCAAATTTTTATACGTGATCGATAAAAATTTCATTGAAGCAAAAACGTGATTGATAACGTACACGTTTTTATGAAGCCCGAGAGTATCGGTCACGTATACATTTTTATCGAAGCAAAAACGTGATCGATCACTTATACACTTTTATGAAGCCCTGTGGATCCCTATACGTGATTGATCACGGTTTTGATTCAATGAAAATTTTATCAATCACGTATAAAAAAATGGAAGCAAAAAATGTATACGTGATCGATCACGTATAAAAAATTGATCACGTATAAAACATGGAAGCAACAAAAATTGATCGAGCGGTATCGAAGAAAAAAATGTATAAAAAATGAAAGAAAGAAAAGTATAATAAATGGAAGCAAAAAAAAATGACCGAGTGGCATCGAAGAAAAAAAAAAGTATAAAAAATGAAAGAAAAAGCCTTATAAAAAATAGAAGCAAATTTTTTTTCGAGTGGTATCGAAGGAAAAAAGGTACAAAAAATGGAAGTAAAAAAATCGATTGAGTGGTATGGAAGCAAAAAAAAGTATAAAAATGGAAGTAAGAATGATTTATGTAATTTATACGTATACGGATGACCGATGTAAATTTTCAAAGCCACAAAGACGATTTATGTAGTTTATTTGTAATTAAATGGTATTGAGGACGACCGGTGTAAATTTTTTGAGCTACAAGGACGATTTATGTGATTTATAATTGATTAAAGAGTAAACTACACCATTCGTCCTTGTGGTATACGTTGACCATCAAGGATCGTCCTTTGACCAAAAAAATTGCACCGTTAGTCCTTAAGTGCGAAACGTTACTCAGCGTTGGTCCCTCACCCTAACTGGCGTGAGTAACGGGCGTTAAGCCTATACAAGTGAGGGTATTTTTGTCCTTTCACACTTCATCTTCTTTGTTTATACATCTTCATCATCTACATCCCCAATCATCAATTCATCACCATCTTTATCATCTACATAAAAGTGAAGTCTGTTCAATTACATCAGGCCGATTTCATCTACATAAAAGTGGGTTTTAAACCTTCCTTCATCAAACACATAAAAAACAAATGATGAAACTCATCATTTTCTTATTTCTAATCCTTTGCTGCTATGTGTCAACAGCAGATGAAAACAACAACAAAAGAACATACATTATTCATATGTCAAAACACCACATGCCAACAACTTACTCAGATCACACACAATGGTACGACACATCACTCAAATCCGTATCAGATTCTGCAAAAATGATCTACACTTATCACAACGTTATACATGGTTTCTCAACCAGACTCACAGACCAAGAAGCCCGACAGTTGGAAAATCTTCCTGGGATCTTGTCGGTTTTACTCGAGTTAAGATACGAGTTGCACACGACACGCACACCCGAGTTTCTCGGACTCGAACAAAACAGTGACTTGTTTCCACAGTCTGATAAAGAAGGCGACGTCATTATTGGTGTGTTGGATACTGGTGTTTGGCTGAGAGTAAAAGCTTTGATGATACGAGTATGGGGCCTGTTCCAAGCGCGTGGAACGGCGCGTGTGAAACGGGGAACAACTTTACTGCTAGCGCGTGTAATAAGAAGTGTAATAAGAAACTGATTGGTGCAAGGTTTTTTTCTAAAGGTATGAAGCGAATTTGGGTCCCATCGATGAGTCTAAGGAGAATATTGACTAAATGATAATGAGGACGAATGATGTAAATTTTTGGAGCCATGTGGACGATTTATGTAATTTATTATTGATTAAATGATAATGATGCTTACAATAGAATGATTAAAAAAAATTAATATTTTAATAAAAATTTAAAAGTTTATTGACTATTCTATTGTTGTCGTGCATACTTTCATAAAGTCAATACAAACCGTTGGATCAAATAGATATTCAATCTTGACCATTGTAATTCCCTAATTATCTATATCTAACTAACTAGAGGCAAAATATGCAATCTAAAAAACTTCCCGTCATATGCATGCGTTATTTTTAAGAAAATGATAAGATATAACAAACTTTTCCAATAAAAAAGGAAATTTATACTAAGCTTTTCAACCAAAATTCGTCTAGATGCATTGTTTCATGTTTTAAAATTTCTAATTTTTGGCGCCTATTCAATATGAATCCCTTAGGTTTAGGTCACTTTTGTACTATATATATGAGGGTCACTTTCACTCATTCTTTACAAAATACAACAATAGCTTTCACTTTCAGTCTTGCTCATTCTACAATGACAAATGAGGACAAGTTAAATGACACTGATACAAATACTATATCTGAGACCCCTCATGTACATAATGATGCGGTTTATGTTAGTAATGAAGATTTTAAAGAAGCAGATATGAAAGAAGGTGATATGAAGGTTGATATGAAAGTGGGTGATATGACACAAGTTGTGCAAGATGCTGATATGAGTGAAGGAGATAGGAAGGAAGATTCTATGAAGAAAGATGATATGAAAGAAGTTGAAATATGAACATTTTTCTAATCGTTCATAGTCTTTCAAATTCATCGTTAGCTATTTTTATCATGAATTGTTTGCATTTCAATTTAATCACTGTCCACGTGATTGGTGTCTTTTCAACTTTTTTTAGTACTTTGGTATGTTTTAATTTAATAATTTATCAATAAATAAGAATGATTTTGCACTTTGAGATGCTTCGCTTTCAATAGTGTTGATTTTTTTTTTTTTTTTTTTTTGTTTTTATCGTTATACCCGCCTTACGACCAGTATTGCATCTTGGTCATAAGTTGAAAATCATTGGCGCCTGTGAGACTTGGCGCAGAGGGGTCTAACGATTAATCGATTAATGAGGATTAATCGGATTGGAATTTTATACACATAATTATAATATTAGATATTATATTATATTATATGTATGAGATAAGATGCGACATCAAAAGTTCAAATATTTAGTATTCAAATATAAACATAATCATAATTTTCAAAGTTTAAAGTCAAACGTAGATATTATTCGGTTTGTTGACCATTTTTAAGCGATCTTTCACCGATTTTGTCTGATTAATCGGTTTGTTGACCCATTTTTAAGCGATTTTCTCCGATTTTTAAGCAATTTTGTTGACCTATTTTAAGCGATTTTCTCCGATTAGACCGATTATGTCCGATTAATCCTCTTGCTTAGGGCTTTGGAAGCAATCAACCAACCCGACAGAAGTCGATCGTCGGTTTGTTGAACCGATTTTAAGCGATCTTTGACTAAAGCGATTAAATAGGTAGATTATGATAAATCAAGTGACAAGTGGTGATCGGCGATTATCATGGGGATTAATCGGTACGGCTGGGTGATTTTACGACATATAGGTTACAATAGAAAAAGTGCAAGTTTGTTGATTTTTAAGTCATTTATCCTTTTAAATATTTTAAATCAAAATTATCGGGACCTTTTTTATTTTATTTTTACTTTTCATTTTTCAAGCATATACTAGTAAATAAATGGAATATTTTTTTTCTTGGGTGGTCATCAAAGAATATGGGTGCGTCGACTCCATTCCAGAAAGATACCTCACTAGATTTCCTCATTTCATCACACACACAGGCATATAATTAAAAACCTCCACTAAACCCCCAACACCAACCCTTTGAAAATCAAAATATGAATCCAACAAACACTATTACTGTCCAATCTATTAATTCTTTCAGGTTCGTAATTCATTCCTACCACTATTTAAATACATTTTTTTATATCTTTAAATTATCTGTTTATATCTACTAGACTTAGGGCACTAGTAGCTCTCGATATCATCGAATTCGTATCATATATTGTGATTAGCTGTTGTTTCGATAAAATTTATGATTAATCGATTAAGCTGTGTAATGCTTTAGTTATATGATGATTATGTTGTTCAAACTTACTTGAATGTTTTATTATTAACTTGAGACCGTTTCGGATAACTCACCAAAACGCTACCTGATATAGTCAGCTTAAGGTCATTATAGTCTAGGACTTGATTCGTTTATTGTTATCACAGGGACTTACTTTGAATGTTTGAATATCAACTTTAGAGTGTTTTGAAAGAGTCGATAACGGTATCCGAGAGCGTGAATTTTAGGTCTGCAGGTCATTATAATCAATTTTTATCCATTTGCGTAAGCTGGACTTGATGTTAGTCGTGTACATGGGACACTGAACTCTAGGCCCGTAGGTCATTATGGCCGAGGTGAACTGCATTTGATGCTTAACGTGTACATATCGATGGCCAGGTTGTTTATAGTTGCGTTGGCGTTTCACTGTTTAAAGTACAACTAGATTAGGAAAAACTCACTTCGGTGGTTTCCATCAATGAATTGGGTTGCCATGGAAGGATGATTTTGTAATAGTGTAATCTAATTTCATATAGCTATTAGTAGAATATCATTTTATTAAGAATTCAATCATACACGGTTTGTAAGTTCGTTTTCTGTATTTTTGTTGAGTAAATGAGGAACATTTAGATTCGATAACATGTGTGCTTAGTTGCTTACTCGTATTCACATTAGGTTCTATTTTAAGTTTGACTTCATTTAAGTAATTCAGCAGTGCAATTGATTGCATTATTTTGTAGTTTACTTGATCGTTTAGAATAAAATATGTACATCATTTTATGATTCTGTTATTGAAGTCATCGGAATTTACTCAAATGTTTGAGTATGAACTTGTTGCGGGTGTTTTGGAAGACTCGGAAACCGTAGCTGATATGGTAAACGTTAGGTCATTAGGTCATTATAATTAAGTTCAACCATTTGCGAAAGCCCAACTTTAAGACTTGATTCTTGACCTGTACGTGTCACTAGCTTACATATCATTAAATTAGATAATAGTGACTAAGCTTGGTGCAGGGGGGAACAAACGTTTCGAACGTTACAATAACATAAGGAATACTCACTTCAGTGGTGTCTGTTGATGAACTAGTTGTTCGTGATGGGCCCTAAACAAAGAAGATAATTGAACAGAACTAGGGGTTCTGTTCCTCGTATTTCGAAAAATAACGATAATATATCACCGTTGAAACTTTGTTGCAAGTACAAGTGAAACATGTTGATGTATTTTACATAACCAGATAACATTCTGCTAGACGGATCCTTGATATTAGACCAAATTTGGAATGCTCGGTGCTGTACTTTCTATTGTCGGTTTTTTTTTTTTTTTTTTTTTTTTTTTAAATTTAAAATTAGTGATGTATCTGATTTACGTTTAATATGTTCCAGCTACTTTATATGTCAGTAAGATTTATGATGCTATGGTTTTATTCTGCAGTTGTATCATTCCACCTGCAATCTTAATACTATTACACTAATGACTGGGGCTGCTCGATCTCGTAGAAATGATAAATCTTCCCTCAACTATAGATATAATCCCCATGGAGGACCTATTTTTGACCTTGTGGGTGAAGATTATAGTCCCAGATCCCCCGAAAACGGAAAACGACCTGCGAACGAAGCAGAAGCCAGGTCAATGCTAAGTACGGCTGATCTCATTTCAGGAGTTGGACAATTATGGATTTTTGCCACCTCTTCTCTTCCTGTATTACGTCATAGGACATCAACGCAGAACAATGATGATCTTCAGAAAGAAAACACGTTTTATTGTCCAGCTGAAGAAGGGAATATTATTGGTTCTATTTCTTCTGAGGGTCGGAATGTATCGGTCAATTTAAAGGCTGATAATCACGTGTCAACTTCAGTGGACGTGCAAAAGAACTTGGACTCTTTGCATGTAGCCAAAAAACTCGCCTCTTTTTATAGTTTCAGTGAGAGTCATATTTGCCATCACCTTTTGAGAAGTCCGAATTCGACTTCTGGATATGATCTGAAAAATATATATGGATGGATGAGATTGATACAGCTTTCTGGACCATTATATGAGGTGAAGTCTACTGAGCGTGATACGGAAATAATTGCTCCAGATAACACTACTAGACCTGAGGATGGTATGACTACAAGAAATGATGTCAACGACAATGGATTAGCTGCAACTCAGGAATCTTCATCAGTGGAAAAATCAAACAATATGATGAAAACAAACATGGATGCCATGCCTCTGTGCTCGACTTATCTTCTTGATCCTGTACAAGAAATAGAGGCAGATTGTAGTGGTTCAGGTGTGAGTTCTAATCTGGAATCCCGACATCAGAAAGATGATGACTTACCTGAGATGAAAGAGAGTCTAGAAAGTCAATTTGTCAAGCGCGAAATGTGTAAAGTGCAGATCTTTTCATCACCAGTTTATAAACCACAGTATGGACTCGCAAAGCAAGAGCATGCTTTTGCTGGAGCATTTGCTGGTATATTTGTTAGCCTTTGTTTACATCCCATGGATACAGTTAAAACTGTAATTCAGTCTTGCCATACTGACCAAAGATCTATTTCTTATATCGGAAAATCGATTGTTTCTGAAAGAGGTATGTGGGACAACCAATGATGGCTTTAAGCCGTGCTCGCTTTTTGTTCTTGTTGAAAGATAATCATCGAAAGTAATTATGGTTTTGTAATATTATTTTCAGGTTTATCAGGACTTTATCGTGGAATTGCAAGCAACATTGCTTCTTCAGCACCTATTTCCGCAATTTACACTTTTAGTTATGAATCAGTAAAAGGGGCTTTGCTTCCCCTTTTTTCCAAGGTGACCGTTTTCCTCTGCTCCCTGCTATTTACCCTGCTTATAAAATGTTATCTTGAAACTTCTTACAAATGGGCTTAGTAAAATTGCAAATCTAATGTTAAAAGGCATTGTTCACTACAGTAACTTTTTTGCTGGTAAAAAGCAATTTGTTTGTTTTCTTATGGAAGTTACTAAAATGATGCAGGAATATCACTCGTTAGCCCACTGTGTGGCTGGAGGTTGTGCAAGTGTTGCTACTTCATTTGTGTTTACTCCAAGTGAGCGGATAAAGCAGCAGATGCAAGTTGGTTCACACTATCACAGCTGTTGGTAAGCTTTTGTGACCCTTCTTTGGTTAACGAGTTTGAACTTTTTATTAGAAAAAGGTAGTGAGTTTGAACTTTTTTTTCCATCAGGGGTAGCTTTTCTGAGGAACTAATTTTTAATTTTACGGTGTGGCTTCACAGGAATGCTTTTTTAGGGATTGTCGGGAGAGGAGGCTTTTTATCATTATACAATGGATGGGGAGCTGTACTCTGTAGGAATGTTCCTCATTCTATAATCAAGGTTCAATAATCTGACTTGCATCGAGTTCCGAGTTTGTAAGTAAATGTTATACCCAATATTTTTTTATATTTATTTTGTAACTTTTTGCTGGCCATTCTTGCAGTTCTATACATATGAGAGTTTAAAGAATGTAATGCTCACTTCACATCAAGCACATGCTCAGCCAACCACAACATCAACGGTTTGTTTTTTACTACTATTTGAGTGGCCTCAACCGTCATATATCTATTTTAATCGAGTTTATTTTATTATGACGTCATTGTGGGCTGCACCATTGTTATGTATGCATTTTAATTGTGGTTAGTGAATTGCTACTAAGATATTGTTGTTTGGCAACAATTTTGTTCATAGTTTACCCTCTTTTAAAGTGTGAAACAGATACATAACGCTTTTTAAACCATTTATGTTTTAGCAAGCCATAATTGATATAGAGTTTAGTAAACACTAGTCTCAAATTGTAAACTTGATTGTTGGAATTCTTTTAGTTTACTAACTTTTGATTTACAATACATTGATAAACTGACCTCAAGTAGGTAATGAGTTTACACTAAATTAAACATAGTTTTATCCTTTTCATTTTCTTCAATTGTTAAATAAGAATCAATGGCCAAACACATTTTGATTTTGTTGCCAAACAGTGACGGACCGAGAAAAATAAGATGTGGGGGGCAATTTTTTTATACAATAGCAATAAAATGCGAAAGAAAAACTAGGATCCTAATGATAAATCGTGTATTTTTACCTAGAGATGAACGATTTATAAGGCTTTAGAGTGTTGAATGTTTGATTTTAGTATGTGGTGGGGGCAATTTGAGTTTTTGGTGGGGGTCACTTTCGAAAACAGGTCAAAATAAAAAAAAAATAAAAAATACACTATAATCTCAACGTTTTCGGCTAGGGTGCCCCCCCACATTTCCTACATAGGTCCGTCCCTGTTGCCAAATAGAGACAGTAACACCATATGCATTTATTTTTTAACTATACAAACAACAAAAGGAGTAGACAAGTGTTACCAGAAGAGGCTAACTGTGATTTTTGTTGAAAGATCTGGTTGTGTGTTTTTCAAATTTAAGTAATAGAATTTGATTACTGTGTGGTGTTTATACTTTTGTATTTCATTTTCTTATAGCTATTATGCGGAGGATTAGCTGGATCTACTGCTGCTTTATTTACAACTCCTTTTGACGTGGTGAAAACGAGATTACAGACACAGGTCTGCATTTGTTTATGCTATATAATAAGTTCAGTTTTTAGGTCCTATTAATTTGTGACGAGAACGAAGGCATGATTATGATTCCCATTTACTTCACACGAATAAATAAAATACGGGAATCAAAAAATGGATATCAGAATAAATTTCCTTTTTATAAGCTTGATGTCTTGAATCGGCCGTTTTTATCATTTGAGAACGTTTCTGATCAGGCGTGTTTTTATTTTTATTTTTATGTAGATACCTGGATCTATAAACCGCTATAATGGTGTGTTTAATACTCTTAAAGACATAGCCCAACACGAAGGCCTAAAGGGTCTATATAGGTATTCCACCTTCAAAAGATAATTCTTGATTAAATTACAGACATACATGAATTTTACTGATGGGTAGATGGTTATTGTTTGTGATGATCAGGGGTTTAACTCCCAGATTAGCCATGTACATGACCCAAGGAGCACTTTTCTTTGCATCTTATGAGTCCTTCAAGAAGTTATTATCTTTGGAAGCTACTCAGCTTGGATCTTCATGAGAGGGTTCATTAATCACCTAGCTTAGAAAGGAGTGAGTTTTGACAATGAAGTGTTTTTGCTTGATCTCGAGGACCCTATATATTGGGTTTGGTGCGAAGATAATGATTGTTTTGATTATTTTAGTTCTTACAGATGTAAAATCAGAAATTAATTGAGGGCATATATTTTTTTTGTAAAGAGAGGGTTGTTCATGAAGATATATGAATGATTGAGGAAGAGAAACAATTCTTTTGTAGAATACTAATGTTGCTGAAATGAGAATTAGCTGCCATTTTTACATGTATATATTGTTGTTGGTTATTCTTTTTAGCATGCACTCTAAAGCTGCATTGGTAATCATCACCCCTTTGGCGCCCCCACCAACATGGGAAGTTAAAAGCGCAAAAGATTAGCGGATGTTTAAATGTGGAAACTCCTACTTACCACTAGAGCAGTCACGCAGACGCTTATATAGTGGCATTGACTGTTGAACCAATCAAGTAATACTGGTCCAAATAAAAGGAGAATGGACCGGTTCGTTGTCTAGTCGTCTTAATTCATTTTTTTTTTTTTTTTTTCCCTATGGTTTTGAATAACTTGTCTGAGTCTTGTATTGGTTTTGATCATAAATCAAACACAGGGACTTGAGCTAAAAGGCTCAATCCGAAGCTTTTGTGGTGTCAAGTCAGTATCTTAACCAATTTTAAGGGCTAAAAACATGAAGATGGCTTTTGGAACCCCATTTGCTTTTACTAATGATAGTATTAAAAAGATATCACTGACTGATATACAGATTTAAAAGCGAGTCTAAGGCCCGTTTGTCATGTGCCTTTTGAGTTAAAGGTTTAGGATGATAGAAGATTTTTGTTGTTTGTTCGATAAATGTGGGTTCTAAAATTGGGGATGAAAGTAGGATATTTGGTTTCTATAAAACTAGTGTAAATGTTCATTTTGCATGTTTTTTTCCCCAAAATAAGTGGGCCCTTGTCTAGTCTCCACCACTCACTTCATTTATTTTATTTTTTTATTATTATTTTAATTTAATAATTTTGTAATAACAAAATATAATTAAAAATTTTATATTCATTTACTCATAAAGGTTTGCCCGTTCTTTCTACATACACCCTTGTCAGGGTTTCATATAGTAACAAATACGTAGTAATATATAATTTAAATCCAAAACTAAATCCAAATTCAAATCCAAATCTTAAACCTAACGGCAAAAACGAGCTCCCCTAAAGATATGTGTACTTATTAGGCATGTGACATGATCGTTTCCGCTCTTTTGAAATCAACTTGTCATATCTTTCAAAAAGTTTAGGAGTTAATTACATAAATCGTCCTTATGGTTTACACGTTCTCAAACTTAAATAATTACTCAATGCACTTGATTTTTTGAGAACTTTGCATATATATCCAATTCAAAACGCATAATTGCATATATATATGTTGATACAAAAGTTGGGCGTTCGCTGTTTGAGCTCGGTTCTTGTACCATTGATTATTGCAGCTGAGACTGCGCGACTAAGTAACAGAAAACACCGTTAGCTTATCGTGGGATTGTCTCCCACGATTATCCTCCCGTGAGAGTAAGTAATCGATTTTAGGATTATGGAGTTAGGTTTAGATCGCACCTTTAATGAGAGATAGGTTCCCTTTATATACACACGAAGTCCTTGTTGGTTTCGTGTTCCCCAACCATCGGCGTATCCCGCCTAAGTCGGTTAAAACGCTTATCTCCATAATTAGGATCATATTCTCCTCTTTAGTCACGTCCAAGTTTGCTCGTGTCTCTCGCGTGGCTCGCATCATTGGCGCGGTAAACAAAGTCACCCGTCTCAATGAAACACTTCGCACTTTAGCATCATAAGTATCCCTTCATTTTTGATTTCGTCCTCGCTCACATATGGTCGCACGCTCGCGTCTTTCTTCCAACAGTCCAAGTCGATCGCGCTCGTCATCATTGGTTGCCACATTGACTTCAACGGTGCGAATAGTTGGCATCCCATTTTAATTTGGTATGACCCTCATCCCATAGACTAAAGAAAAGGGGTGTCCCATCTTTGGTCTTGATTGAAGTGCGGTGCGCCACGAACATCGATAATTCTTACCCACCTTCCTTTGTGCTTGTCGACGTGCTTTAATTCCTTCACCTAGACTTCGATTTGCGCGCTCCACTGGCCGCTGGTTTGTGGATGTTTAATCGATGCGGTCACCGCGTGATATCCAACTTTCGCACCGGTCCTTGAAGGATTGTCACAAAATTGTTTCCGTTGTCCGAGATAATTTCCCGGTAGTCCGGCGCGCATACAATATTATCCCAAACAAAGCATTTGACACGATTGCGGAATTGTTATGACCGCTTTTGCTTTGATCCACTTGGTGAAGTAGTCTGCGGCTACTCATGAAACTTCAATCCTCCCTGCACGAACGGGAAGGGGCCTGTAATGTCGATACCCCACTTGTAGAATGGCCATGGCGCCGTGATAGGCGTTAGCTCTTGTTGTGGTCATGGGGGGATGGGTCTATGAACCCGATACCACCGCACTTCTTATCAATTCCGCGCATCACGGTGCATGGTGGGCCAATAGTATCCCGATCAGAAAAGCGCTAACCACGGACCGTGGTCCCGAATGCATGCTTGCATGAACATGCGTGGATTTCGGAGTACATAATTTGCTTGTAGGGGCCCACAATGAGCCATGGTTGCGAAAGGAGCGTCGATATAGTACATCGTCCTGAGCTCAAACCTATGTGATGTCTTAGTATTCTTCGGCTTCCTTCGCTCTTGGGCAATACGCCTGCTTATGAATTCCACTTATCGGTGTCATCCACGTAGGGCCTTCCTCCTCGACACAGTGGATATTTCCATCTCCGAGATGGATTTGTTCTTCAATGTTTCCACTAGAACTTGTTTTTGACAAAAGTGAAAGCTTGTGGATGCGATCTTGCTTAGCGCATCCGCCTTTCGATTTCCCCTCTAGGGACCTGTTTGATGGTAAACCCGTCAAAGACTTGGATTAGTGACTTGGTCTTGTCGAGGTATTGGATCATATTCTCCTTTAGCCACGCACTCGCCCAACACGTGGTTGGCTACTAGCCTGAATCTACATTTGCTTCCGTGTTGCGTACACCCATTTGAAATGTAATCGTAGTCCGGCGATTGGGCTTCGTGACCGCTTCATTGTTTGTCGCCGTGAATTCAAAACGCAGCGAGTGCATAAGTGAATTCCATTCCTTCCGGACTTGTGAGGATGAGGCCTGCTCCTGAACCATCCACACATGAAGATCCATCAGTAAACAAGATCCATGGATCTTGTAGTTCCTTCTTGCCTAGTACGGGTGCAACATCAGTGTCTGGTTTTTCGATGATGAAATCTGCTAGTATCCGCCTTTTATCGCCGTGCGGGTCTGCAGCAGGAGATGTTGTGTTCACCTAGCAACACGCCCACTTCGTAGTCGCCCCGATCGTCGGTTTTGGAGATGATTTGCTTGATTGGTTGATGCGTGATCACCGCTATCGATGCGCTGAAGTACTCGAACGGTAAACGGCGGCGAATACTAAGCAGTGACCAACTTTTCCATTGCACCGTAATTGATCTCCGTTTTCTTGAGCGCTTTGCTTACAAAGTACATCGGTGTTTGACCGACTCCCATCTGTCGAAGACCGCGCCGACCGCTCCATGTGTCATGATAAGTACATAATTAACTCTTTCCGGTCGGGGTGCGACTAATGCGGGAGCGCCGCCAGTGGTGTTTAAGTTGTGTGAAGGCTTCTTCGCCTCCGTTGTCGGTGAAAATCTCCCTTTTTATACACTTCTTGAGTGTCTTAAAGAGAGTAGTGACTTGTCTCCGACTTTGATAAGAATCTGCTTAGACCAACCCGGTTTTCCGTTGAGATTGGACTTCCTTCAACGTCTTGCGGTGAAGGAAGTTCGATGACGACTTGGTTTTTCTGGACATGGTTTGATGCCATCGGGTTCTATCGGTATCCGAAACATGCCTTCAGAGCGCGCAAAAGTGCACTTTTGGGGTTTAGCTTCATGTTGATCTCTTTAGTCTCCTAAATGTTTCCTCAATGTCGCGCACCAACTCATCCTCGGTATGGCTTTTTATGACTAGGTCACAGCGTAAACCTCTAAGTTGCGGCCCACTTGCTTTTCAAATGCATTATCTACTAACCGGCGATAGGTGGCGCTGCGTTCTTCAAGCCAAAGGGCATTTTGGTATAGCGAGACGCCTTGGCTTGTATGAAAGGCCGTTTTTCCTCATCTTCCTTAGCCATCCGGATTTGGTGGTATCCTTTGTATGCATCTAGGAAACACTGAGCGGGTATCCACACAAAGATTCTACCTTCCGTCTATCTCCCAGAGGGTAGCGCCTTGTGGACATGCTTTGTTGAGATCTGTGAAGTCCACACATCCGCCACCACCGTCGCTCTTCTTTACCATTATTGGAAAGCCAATCGTGGTAGTAGACTTCTCTCATGATACCGCCTCCACAAGCTTGTGTACCGCCAATTGCTTGTCGGCGCGCTCGAGCTCGCGCTTATGGCGTATTGGTGAGTATCCTTGCCGGATTCTCGACTTGTGTTCTCAGATTGAACGTGGTACCCGATCATGTGCTTTGGCTCCCATGTAAATATGTCCGTGTTCTTTTGCAAGATTGCGCATACAGATGCCTTGCCGTTGTCCCACGTGGACCCTCCGATCGATACTTCCTGCTCGGGTAATCGGGATGAATTGCAACCTTCGATTTAGAACTTTGGTTGCATGCTACTGCTCGGGATAGGTCTGTCTCGCATGTAATCGTGTTACATTCTCTATGTGATGTGATGGCGTTGTAGAGAGTAACAATACCACCTTCCATTGGGAATTTGAGCATCCCATGTCTTCAGATGGTACCGCGCGCATGGCTAATATCCCCGGTCTTCCGATAATGCCATTGTATGGCGAAGGGATTTGATCACCGTGAAATCCATCCAGTGTCATGGAGTGCTCTTTATTGCCCACACCGACTAGTAGGCGATTTGCCCCATAGGCCATATCTTTCTCATGTAAAACCAATCGATTGCCATGACCAGCTTAATCGATCACGTATCTCGTGTCGCGATCGCTTGAAATAAAGGTCATACATTATGTCGGTGGATGCTCCACCATCAACATACATGCGGTGGATATCGCGACCCCGTGACATTTCGATGGTGGCGGCTCTCACCGCGTTGTCCGCAATTAAGGTGGGAAAGAGATTCCACTTCCACGGGAAAATTTATGGCTGACTTTCTGTCTAGTTACTCGCTGCCATGATTGTATCATGTAGATGGTGTCCGCCTTGTCTTTGGGTGTCTTTTTCTTGTTCCCATTCTTTTGTCTATCCTTTCCTTCCTTGATGTTCTTGACCAAATGGTCCAATCTGCCTTCTTTCACTAGTTTATCGATGAGTTGTCGCAGTTGGAAACATTCATTGGTGGTATGGCCCTTCTGTCCATGATAGTCACAGTATCCACTCCCCACGCGACGATCCTCTAGAGTGCGCATTTGTGGGGGTCTTGGAAAGTTTGCACCTTCTGTTGCGAGTATTTCCTTTGGAGTCTTGGTCACGGGTATACCACAAGATCCCGTCCGCTCCCCGACCGCTGTAGTTCTTGTTACGGTTGCTACTCCGGTCAAGTGGGTTGTCTCCGTGTTGATCCAAAGGACCGATAGTTTGAGTAGCTTTTCTTGCTATCCTCACGGACTTCTCCTGGACAAAGGACCTTGTCCATTTCATTAATTCATCGAAAGTTTGGGGATCTTGTCGCTCAGCCTTTTGATGAGTTCGGGTTATTGATCCCATTCATGAACTCGAGATTTTCAGACGACTTGGGCATGCCTTAACCTCAGTATGCACTCATCTTTGAAGCGCTCCATGTATGCGCTTGTAGATTCCCCTGGCGTTGTTTTACCTGGCGAGTTCGACAGGTTTTTAGCACTTCTTCCGCTGAGTGAAGTTTAGGTGGAATGCCTTTCAACTCTTTAAAGCCATCGATGCTTCTGCGTGAAGCCATCGAACCGCTCACGCTTCCCACCAGCGTGAATTAAACATGTGGCACCACACAGGTTGTGGCCAATTTTCGATAGTAGCTACCGATTCGAAAATTTTAGGTGATCATCGATCACTGCTCCATCATAGGTTTTGACGCTAGCGGGCATGCGCCTTTTCTTATCTTCCGAGAAGTTACCGACACGTCGAGTGAACGCATCCACCGCGGCGCCATGGAAGAGACATGTCTTCCTCCTCCCGGTCACGGTATTTCCTCCGGACTTCCGAGGTCCGGTTCGCTATCCTCGTTGTCCGAGGAATTACCGAGGACTAATTTTCCCTTCTTCGGCGTTTACCGACCGCCTCGAATACGCACTGAAGGACTTTCACTGGGAGTATCGCCGCCAAAGTCCGTCACGGACTTTATGGCTACCAAGCTGGCGCGGACATTGGTGCGCCTGTTCATCCTCCTCACTTCCTTCCAGATGCTGCGAGTTAGATGTCTCATCATCCTCAACTCTCCTCCCAATTATGTTAAACACTGGGGGTGGGCGGCTATCCTTCCTGCGTTTCTCCTTCTGACGGCGCGGTGGGGATGTTTCGTATTCTGATTCGAAATTGAGTCGAGCATGCAGGCTTCGACTCGACCTCTTTTTTGCTTCCTCTTGCATGAGGGCTGTCAAGGTTTCGAAATCTCCCTGTGCGAGTTCCGGTGCGACCCCTTCTAGAGAGAGGGTGCCTGCTTCTACTACCGGGCCCTTGTTTCGCGGTGCATCCGGTGCCTTCGAGAAGTCGGCTTAACACCGATTGAAGGGAGTAGTAAAGGCGCTGCACGGATCTCCCGCCGGTGGTGGTTGTAGTGGTTGGTTGTCCCCAGCGTTGTTCCACCGTAGGGAAAACTAGTCTCGACATAACTTGGTTTTTAGCGACATTGGTTGTCCCGTAAGTCCTTAGAAGTCGATCCGCTTTGTTGCTTCTTTCCTGTAAGTGTCCGCCACGATCGTCGATTTCCATGTTTCGTCATTCTATTTCTTAGTTAGGGTCCCACGGATGGTGCCACTTGTTGATACAAAAGTTGAGCGTTCCTTGTTTGAGCTCCGGTTCTTACCAATTGATTATTGCTGCTTGAGACTTGCGCACTAAGTAAACAGAAAACACTGTTAGGCTTATCGTGGGATTGTCTCCCACGATTATCCTCCGTTTTAGGGTTATGGAGAGTTAGGGTTTAGATCGTACCTTTAATGAGAGACAGGGTTCCCTTTATATACACACGAAGTCCTTGTTGGTTTCGTGTTCCCCAACCATCGGCGTATCCCGCCTAAGTCGGTTGGCAAACGCTTATCTCCATAATTAGGAGATATCCAATATCTTATTCCGTAAATAACATTAGGTTTGGGCCTTCGTGGCCTAAACACTTATCGGCCTAGCCCAGTTCATGCTGGGCTCGTTAGTATCGGACCTTGGTCGGGTTCATGACCCGAATATAGACTATACGTCATCAATATCCAAAGCATGCATAAAAACCATTGTACTATGTGCATAAAAACTTGTACAAAGGATATATATGCAATTATTCACTTTGGAAGGGATATATATGCATTTTTGTCGATTTTGGTTTTAACTGACTAGTCATTCGACCAAATGGCTAATTGCATTTTTGTCGATTTTGGAAGGGATATATCTTTTTTCCAATGGCTAATTGCTTGAAAATGTATTTAACTTTGACACTTTTTATAGTTGTGTGTAGCCATCTTCTTTTTTTCTTATTGTGTGTATTTTGTGATCATTTTACCCTTACTTTTTAAAAATTTTAAGGGTAAAATGGTCATTTTACATGACAGAATGGTCACAAAATACACACAATGATCGAAATTTTCAAGTCCAGTTCATACAATAAGAAGGGGAAAAAAAGATGGATACACACAACTATAAAAAGTGTCAAGTTAAATACATTTTCAAGCAATTGGCCTTTTTTCCAATCACCAACTAGATTGTATCGTCCTACTATGGATTCGTTGACGTCTTCCCAATCAAATTATCAACCGTATTCTCCGGTTAATCGTATTAATCATGAAATGGATTTTGAGCAGTTAATGCATAATCAAGCTTATTATGCAGGTCAAGGTTCGGGTCAAGATTATTATCCGAGTCAAGATTATTCTATGGGTCAAGGGTTGGGTCACGGTTCGACTCTAGTTGAAGACGCATCTCCCGTCGAAGAGATATCACCCGTCAAAGGTAAGAAGCCTTCGAAACGAGCTTCAAAGGCCAAGAAGAATGATGACAAGAATAAGGATCAGGAGCCGACGATATGGAAAACTGAAGAAGAGATCGCGTTGTGCAAAGCTTAGTGTCATATGTCGGAAAATAGCGAGAGAGGAAACGCTGTGAAGAGTATGGGGTTTTGGGGGGAGGTTATTAATTACTTTAGAAACGAAACTGGTTCAAAGAGAGTGTACAACTTGATCCTTAGCAAATGGAAAGATAGGGTTCGCCCTAGAATTGGTAGATTTTGTGCCATTATTAATAATATCAAACAGAATCACGAAGTTCGAGTGACCTCACTGTGTGTCTTTGTACCAAAAAGCGTGTGCAGAATACGAATTGGTGTACAATCGTCCCTTTACATTGGAGCCGTGTTGGAACATTTTGAAGTGTAGGATCGTTATATTTATTGTGTTGATGATTCGGGTGGTCTTGGATGATCAAAATACATGTTTGCCATATTTAGAGAGAGAAAGATAGAGAGAGGGTGTTCTTGCTTGAGGTTTAAACAAAGGAAAGGTTAGATTGAAATGAAGCACCACCCCTTCCAAGGATGGAAGGGGTATTTATACTTACAACTTATATGTCCTCCCGCTCGGACCGTGGATCGTGCATACAATGGGTAAAGACCCGTCCTTCCTCCACGGTGTTACACTAAACTATATTACGCTATAAACTAACTAATAAACTCGCTAAATAACGTAAATAACTACAAGTCTACGAGCTAACCTATGCTAGATAATATTTGGGGTGACCCGACTCTTCACTATGGAATTTTCTAGTTCCTAACAATCTCCCTGCGGAGGTCACCCCACGCTTTACATTTCGAATCCTAGCATTCTATTCTTGACTTTGTTCTTGAGCTCGTAGACTTCAATTCTTCAATTCCGCAATCTTTGTGCATTAGTAGCGATTCTTTAAGGTCCGATAACTTTGTACTTTAAGTGGAGGCCTTTAATCGATCCACATCTTTGATGATCTTCGAGCTTTTGAGATCATCACCACAAGAAATATCCGGATCACCCTTTATTGTGTTGCCATCATGTGAAGTTGTGACTTTGGACCGACATGCTCACACATTCGGATCATGACATCTTTCCATCGAGTAGCGAAAGCTATACTAGTTCATGATATTTGCGCAGCATAGCGAAGCATAGTATAAAATATCATAACCAAGTTATGTAGATATGCACCACCATGATTTCTTCAATTAAGTGTGGATGCTTTGCGAGCATGCGCTTTGGATTGACTCCTCAATTACGATCATCTCGCAACCGTCTAAATGTACCGCAAACAATGCTAGCAATAAAACACACGAAAGTGTCTTTGATCACTTTCGTCAATTGAGGTACACGGCCCACCTGCCCCGCTGATCAAGACAAGTATCGCTGTGATCGTGTAGGATTCCTAAGAATCTCCTTGACAGGTTTCGCAATGTTCTAGCCGTTCTCAAACCTCGAACGTTTCAAAGAAGACAACACGGAGTGAGTGAACCAAAGAAATTGAGATTTATTGATTGATAGAAAATGATTTGAAAATAATCGCGTATTGCTTAGAATAAAGAGTTTTGCAATACGCATTTGGTTTTATGAGAAAGATCAATTTTCAATCAAAACACTTTTGTATTTGAAAATAGTACACAATCGACGTGCTAGCGAAAAGAAGAGATTCGCACATCGAACGGTTTTTCTAAAAGTAATTTTTTCAATCGTAGATACTTTTGTGTTTGAAAACATGAATACACATTCGACGTGCTAGAGAAAAGAAGGTTTGCACATCGAACGGTTTTTCCAAAAGTATTCACAATTCCAATCTGGACCAAGGTTGATTCAAGATTGAATCTCCCATCGTTTCTATCCGGTTGTCACAAGTTTGATCTTACGAGAAGATCTCACATGTTACCCACCAAGAGCTTGTTTGATGTTGGCTCTAGAAGGATTTCCATCTTCATCGTGAATATTTTCATATCACTCGGATGTTCTCGCAATACCACAAGGATAATGCGAGGGACTCTTAATATATAATCTTCGCTCCACATTGTGTGAAATGTAAAGTCTTCATTATTTTGTGTCCTAATGAGATATAGTGGATGATCTCGGCTCTAGACTCAATAGTGCACATTTGGTTCTGTGTCGGAGATCAGGAGAGGGTCTCTTCTTCAATATCAACAATCTCTAAGAGAAAGTCGATAGATTATGAAGGTTCCCGTGAGAATGAAACAAGCCCTTTAAGAGGAACTTGAGTAGCTTGGGAAGTTTAATGCGATGCACATCGGGTCCATGACGTCTTGTCTTCAATACCGTGTTACCTTAGTAAACACTAGTAGCATATGTATTGAACCCGGATTACGCCTAAGGTTGAATTGTTGAGGGCTATTTCTTTTCACCCTTTCATATTCATTTCTTTTTCATTCTTCAACCCCTTCTGCTTACCAAGACTTCATTACTAGAACCTTGTTGGGTTTATTCTAGTACTAGCTCTGCCTCACCCGCACTCTTCCCATTTCTCATTTTCTCCTTTTTCAATATACCTAAGGACTCTACACTATCTAGTGGATTGTCCCTAGGTAGATCCCTCCGATTCTGGCGGATCGTGGGAACTAATACCTAACCTCACCATCCTTATAACTCCATACATAAAGTAAAATGGCGGTCTTTTGGTACAGCTTCATTCTTTCATGAAACCAATTGAAAATCATTTGGAAAAACAATCAAGGTACTTGTGATACGAGATCAAAGCATTTTGTACCCTAATAGTTTTGATCATTTAGAAAACCTCCCCCTCAACATGTGCATATGATTTAGAAATTGTTTAGCACATGGAGGCAAGAGGACTTTGAAATATTTTATTTGATCATAATTTTCATAGAAAAAGCCATTTGATTTTCTTGGTAAAATTCTCCCCCTCAATATGTGCATAGGATATTTTAAATCATTTTATCACATAGAGGCAAGAGTTCTTTTGAAGCACATCCACGATCACAAAAGCCATTAAGAAAACCATTTGCTCCCCCTCAATATGTGCTTCGAGATTTGAAAGCGTTTAGCACATATGAGAGAGCAGCATGCACATTTTCATCAAATCGATCATCATTTATCAAATTTCATTATTAAATCACAAATTCTCCCAGATCAAAATATCAAACCCTTTGAGATTTTGGATCCCAAGTGATTTAATAAGGTTTAGAAAACATGGGAGAATATGTGGCCTGGTTTAAATATTCATCTTCTGGTTTATGGTTAAATGCTCCTCCTCAACATGTGCATTGTATATTTGAAATTGTTTGGCACATGGAGGCAGGGGTGCCTTTAAAGGACTAAAACCAATTCCATTTAAAAAAATTTGAGATTTAAATCACGATCTCTCCCCTGATCAAAAATTTCAAACCAATTGAGATTTTGGATGCCGATTGATTTAAATCATTTGGAAAAATTTTAGGGGAAAGATGTGGCCTGATTAACTTTTGAAAAATGACAGATTATGACCAATTTAAGACATTAAAGATTGTTAGTGTCAGGTATGATTGTTTTAAGAGATCTTTAAGTAAAATAAAACAATTTCACAATCAAACAAGAGCGTAAAAATTTCATTTTGATGATCTTTGAATTTTAAAGAAAATCATACCATGACATAACATTAAATCTTTAGATCACCACATTTTAACGCATAAGCGGACTCTTTTGAAGATATATTGTTTGAAAATACTTTTAAATTAAATCACTCTCCCTCAATCGATGACCAAGTCGTTGATTGAGTGACTTAAGTTTTGATAAAATGAAGTCCGTGATTTTCAAAGTTAAGTCCAATTAATTTTCAAAACAATATTTTCCATTTTCAAAACAATTTAATCAATTTTTTTTTCAAAATTGTTTAAAAATGGTGTCCCGCACAAAGATGAGTTAGGTGGTTGAGAAGCTTCGTTGTTGTTCTTTGAGGGGCTAGAAGAAAACCGTCATTGATGCAAAGTGAGACTTCTTACGTTGCATTTAATGCCAACCGAGGTCAAATTAAGCTCCGCTTTCTTCAATCACTTAGAAGAAAACCATCTGCGATGCAAATGACACCTCTTACGTTGCATTTATGCCAACTCCATTGAAGTCCAATTAAGCTCCGCTTCTTCATTTGTCAACCCAAGATATAGTTACCCTTTCCTTCTAAGCATCCAATCATCTTCAATTGTGGGATCCGGATCGAACATTCTTATAACCAATATACCGCATCGTTAGTGAACACACATCTGTATATATGATGGTCGACATCACCCGAACAACAATAGACTAATTCAAGTCAATTCAACATATCAATCAGTTCATATAAAGTATGGGAATAATGTGTTCATCAAACTATAATCATCTAATCCTAACAATCACATCCTAGAAACCTAGTCCTTCAACATAGGCAATTATATATTTTAATTAAGCACATAGGATAATTAAGATAGTCCGTTAGATGATATAAATTTGAAAACATTCTCCCTCAATCAATGACTTATTTTTCGAAAAGGTTAAAAGTTACCAAGTCATTGATTGAGTTTTCAATTTTATAAAAGTTCAAACCGATTGATTTTGCAACTCATTAACCACCATTTAGTTGAAACAAATATTTTCTCAAGAATTTTGAAGGAAAATATTTGAGTAGGAACAACAATCCTTCGACATACTTTCCTCATTTTGTTATAGGATAAGTGCACAAATTTGAAAATTGGTTTAGCGCAAGACTTTCCTTTCTTGAAGAGCGGGTTGCTATCTGAAATAATAGCAAACCATAGTTTTAAGCACGGGTTATAGTCTGAAGTAACTGTAAGCCATATTTTGAGACATGTTTAGAAAGAAATATTTACACCTCCTACTCGAACTTCATCTAAAGTCCCGTGCCATTATTGAATGACATTTCTAAGACCGTAGATGTTATCGATATCAGAAGACATGTCTTTAGAAAACATATTTTTGGTATTTTTGAAATTTTCTGATTTTTTATGGATTTTTGAAGGTTTTATAATTTTCTATTTTCTTTTTGTTGGTTTTATATTTTTGTAATATGCTTTTTGATAGATATATACACAGATAGAGTAGATGATATAGTTTAAGAAGATGATGATACGAGTACCGAGATAAGGATATCGAGCAAAGACGTCAGAGAAGATAGAATTCGTCATCTCTTAAACATCCACCACCAAAGCTTCCAAGGGCTCTTGAATTGAAAGAAATATAACCATATGAAAGTGAGACTTTGGCGCTTCCCTAAACCGAAAATCCTTTAGTGAAAGCAGATTCAAAGCTTTCTTTCAAGCTTCCATTAGCCGTGCACAAAGAAGTACACCATTATCATTGATATAGTCGCTCTTTTAAGAATAATCACCGTGATTCTTCGCTCGAGGTTATATCATCCAATAGAACAAAGAACGTATCATCCCACACATAAAACAATCTTCTCAAATTTCTTTTCTCGACGTCTCAAGCAATCCATTCCAAAAGGTGTCAAGAGACCACTTCCCGAGTAGTTGAATTGATGCAATCAATCTCTTAGACTAGAGCTCACGAACCCGAATACACATATACCCAAAGACAAAGAAACTTATACCATCAAGTAGCAGATTAAGTCCAATAGCCAAAGAATAACCCCGATGTATACTTTTCTATCCTCAAGACAAGGTATGAAGCTCAAGAACCCGGCACCAATGCCCAAAGAGAGAATAACCGATAACATTGAAGAAGTAGGCCGAATCGCCGATTATCTCGCGGAGGACTATCTCTCATGATTTCAACTCCGGAATAAGTGATTATATATCCGAATCACCGACACACTCAAGTGAAACAAATTGAAAGTCCCCAATGTACACAATCCTTCTCCCTCGATGATTGCGATCACATCGAAATCATCATACACTTGTGTACTTCTTTTTATCATCGAAACTAACTCTTACATCTCTTCCCCACGTAGTTGGAATAAGAACACTAAACGCTGATGAGTAAACCTTGAGTTTCTCTCGCGGTCATGACAAATGTTTTCCGGGATATCTTCAATCACTTAGAAGAATTAAGTTCATCAAGTTTACTCGCCATGAGTCAAACCTCGAGTTTCTCTGCGTAATAACATTTGTCTTCCCGGATATCTTCAATCACTTAGAAGTATTAAGTTCATCAAGTTTGCTCGCTAGATACGTGTCTCCTTCCCCCACCGGTTTTGATGCTCGTAATCGCGAACTCATTGTAAGCCCATATACTAGAAATTTGTGAGAAGAACACTTGAGCTCATGTGAGAATCAACTTGTCAAATTCAGCATGAGCAAGTCTAATTGGGGATTAAATATGGCATTTCACTCTCCCCATTAGTGCTCTCCCTAAACCGACAATCTTTTAATAAATGCCCGTAATTAGAAGAAGTCTTTAGATCGTTAAATGCAACTCGCCTTTAGTCTTCTAACACGTAGCGTAAAGTGTAGAATGATCGTAGACTCGACCTTCTTCAAGATTTTCCAATGGGGAATAGATAGTTAACATCTTCACTCACCAAAACACAAGAACATCACCAAAAGCATCCCAATTAACTTACATCTTGCAAACTCTTAATTAAGATCCTCCCAATCAAACAAGAATGTAAAGATGTTCATCAAGGAAATCAACAATCAGCCCGCAGGAACACACGAAATGGTAACACCAAGCAAACAATCACATCAAACAAGAACGTAGAGATTGTTCAATTATCATGTTGATGTGTATGAAGCATTAACCGGAAACACTTTGTCAATAAACTCATCATCCGTGTGAAGATGTTAACCAACGACTCTAGAAGAAACATCATGTGAAGATGACCGATAAGAAGAAGCTCGGTTCTTACATGAGTTTGGAGCCGTTTGACCATTAATTTCGTAAATCAATCAACCATGCAGAGATTCACACTTTTTCTCCCTCAAGAATTGCAAACGGAGTTGCCATTCTTGATTAAATAAGTGAAATCATCAACAAATGTAGTCTATTCATTCCCCCGCAAAATTAGAACATGATGTTGCCATCGTCATTATAGTTGAGCAAGTGGAATAAGAAAACAATCAATGGTAGCCTTGGTTCACTTGATAATCGAAAGCCCATGGAAAAAGCATGAAGCATGTTGACGAGAATGGTCATATTAAGAAGATTTCTTTTGCAAAGATAATGCGCACTAAAGCGTATACATTTCTTTTCTTTAGAGAACGAGGTTTGAACTGAAGTATTCAAACGTCATAAGAAGATTTCTCTTCTTGCAAAGATAATGCACACCTAAATGTACACATTTCTTTTCTTTGAGTACGAGGCCGGAACCGATGTGAACAGACGCCATAATCTCTTTCGCCTCTCTTAGCAAAACATGTAATCATCCCCATTATCATTCAAGAGGCTCTTTGTTGTGACAAATGATGGAGAAAACCCAATGTGATGAATTTGACCTCAAGTAAACTACACCGAACTCGTGACTTAAACTTGCACATATGTAACAAAGAGCGTGCCGATTTCCATTAGCATCTCTAAGTACTCTATGTACTCTATACTATTCAACCAACCAACCATCAAGTATAAGACGACATTACCTCTTGAAAATCCACAATTGAATGTGACATCGAGCACAACAACGTAACTCCTTAAAGTGATAGTTATCTTGTGGTGGTAAGAGCCCAATTCCCCAAGTGGTAAAAGAAAAGGTAAAAGTCACCCAACAATAACTAGATTTCCAAGTCTTTGTTTTGATAATAGGCTCGAACAAGGATCATGAAGAATCTTCATCCAACCATCCCCGATACCTTCGTATACTAAGTACACTCGCCCATGATATTTCACTTCAACCTCAAATAAATAATATCAATTAACGTTGTCACATCTTCTCGAATCGCTCAAATCTAGCCTTCTTTGACATTTAAATGAACTTTGATAATGGTTTCATCCCACCATGGTTAAAAGCACATAACCCCGTAAAACCTTGTAATAGCCAAACCGCCATGACGAAAATCCAAACACACATCCAATTTATGAAGTACACCTTTTATCCCTTCTTCAAGCGTAAATTGTAGCACCAACATCGAAAAGATCCGTAATTACACTTTCTCATTCTCCGTGATGGTTCCATCATCACGGATTTTACAATTCTATGGTTTAAACCAAAATAGTTTCTTTTCATGATTTTACAAAACCAAGAATAAACCGTAAGCATGATCCGAAATGCACTTTACCAATACCAGGATGTTTCCATTGTCACGGATTTTACAAGTCTATGATTTAAACCGAGAAATAGGTTCTTTCATGGATTTTACAAAATCAAGACAAAACCGTAAACAATGTTAGCTTGAATGTGTTATGACAACATTGGTATCGTGAATATCTGTTTTAGGGGAATATGCAGCGGTTCATCAACGGTTCATAATCCAACATCAACAACATCATCAACCATCAACAACCATCCAATAAACACTTTGGTGAATACATCTTTCACAAATATTGCGGCTATTGCAGTGACCACTATGAGAAATAGACCCGATATGCCAAACTTGAACATGACGTAAAATTCCCCAGATTTGTTCCTTAAACTTGTACTAATCCTCGTGAAAAAGAAGCGGTGTACCCAATGTACAAAACCTCTTGACATTCTCAACTGAGTGAGACACCGAAGTGATAGCTACGTTGAGAGTTAAGCGAGAAAGAATCACACACGTAACTAAATAGCCAAGTCTTTATCACCCTCTATAAACGCCCAAACAAGTCATCTTCGCGAAGGAAGAAAGAAAGAAGACGAAATAAGTAATCGCGCCTGAAAATCTCACTTCAAATTCAAACAAGAAACATCGCTCAAACCACCCCAGTAGTCGACCTTGTTCAAATATCAATTCAAGCCGTGACATAATATTTACCGTGAAAATGTATGCACCAAGGTATCAACCCGTACAACACAACAAATCTCAAGATTTCACCAACACTCATCAAATCTCATAAGGAAATCTCATAATCAAAACCACTGTGAATACACCGCCCAAGAATATTCGATTCATAAGATTAATTAGTTTTCCCAATTTGAAGCTCAAATATCCTAATAAGTGTAATCAACCTATGAATAAAATACCACTTGAGACCCGATGCATATCCCTTTCACAAGCAACATAGATCCAATAACCAATCATTGAACTCAGTCCGTATAATCACCCAATACCACTCAATTACTAATAAATACGTGTCTATCTTAATCACCCAATATCCGTTTAATACATTAATACATTAATGACCGTTTAATGCATTAACGACCACGAAAAACAAACTCGACCCCAATATAATCACCCAATATCCGTTTAATACATTAATGACCGGTCCATCTCACTTTGTTACACATCAGATTACGAGGCCCATGATACATTACTCGGCCCAATCCTCAAGATTAATAATTCCGGCCCATGTCCATATTCACTATTGACCCATGTCCGGTCCAACAACCATCTTACCCTAAACAAGGAGAGTATATAAAACCCACATATTACACATAACCTAATTTAAAGAAAACCCTAATCTCTCACAAAAATTCAGTCGCCTCCTTCACATCTCTCACTTCACAAACGCAAATCACCAACCCCTAATTTATCTCTCAAAATTTTAATCTTGATGATAAGGATACGTAAGTCTCGCCACGGGATGGCTTTTGAGACAATGAATATGCCACATGATGGTGTTGAGCTTGACTTGGTTTCGAACGCGTTTCAAATGGCCTTGGTAAGTATGAGATGACTTGAGATTAATTAGTTAATCGAACCAATACAAAGAGAATAGCACAAGTTGTTATAACTCTTATTTTCGTGTTCGAAAATTTATTTGGTCAAAATGGATCAAACAATCGATGTACCATAAGATGTTTATTTGACATGAAGTAAACGAATCAAGGACTTGTTTTTGACGAAATTGTTAAAATCACTTTAATTTCAGATATTAGTCAAAACTTTTAGATCTATGATAGAAATCTTTAGTGGAGTTATGGATTTGAAAAGGTCATTGAAACACCTTTTAGCCATGAAAAATATCTGAGATCTATTACTTTGAATGAACAAGAATATTGTGTGACCGATTAAAAGAACATAAATGAGGTCCTTTCACTTGATTTCCAACATCTTAATTTTCGAATCTCCTCTTACTTTTCTGTTAATGAACGAATTAAAGAAAGATATTATAACACAATTGTTATAGGTATCTTTCTTACATGTTCGAATAGATAATAGAAGTGCTATCTTCATAAAGAATCTGTGATGATAAGATGTTGTGTGAAATCCTTCAATGGTAATTGATAGTCACAATAGAAAGCGCAACATAATTCTGAGATTCACTTGATTTGGTATATAAGAATGGTAGAAATGAACTTGGACAAGTGATGAGTAAAAATATGTTTCATGTTGAGTTGTATTTGGTTTTGTGGTCATGTTAATAGTCATTTCTCCTTCATCCTTTCGATAAGTCGCCACAAATATGAGTCAAGTCGCTAAACCATTGAGTCACCGCTAGGTCTTAGATTTGTGCCAAGTTGCTAGCGAAGTTATGTCAAGTCGCTATTGACTTGAGTTGACTAAAGATCGCTATTGACTTGAGTTGACTAAAGAGTCAACTCGCTACATGTCTCAACTCGCTACCAGAAATCCACTGAATTTAGACGACTTGTAAAGACAAGTCGCCACCAGTATTTGTGAGTCAAGTCGCTAACATATTTCAAACCAACTCGCTAACTTGTAAATACAAGTTGCTATCAAGAATATATGTTTTTCCGGCGAGTTATTCCGACCACATTTCCGACCATCTTCATACAAACCCAGAAAACTGCATATGAATATCATTTTGACCCCAGTTTGACCTTGTTAACATAAATAGATATTGACAACATAGTAACGTCACCAATATTTTGACTACAAATACACACGGATTTGCTACTCAAAGACTCTGATAAAGGTGAGACAAAAACTGAGACAAAACAGTTTAGACAAAATTTGACACAGAACAGATATTCATTGAAAGACCAATACTTTATTGACCAAAAGAAACTTGTTTAAAAACTTGTTAAAACTATAAGATTCAACCAAAAGATGATAAAAACAGTTTCAACCAATATTTCGAGCCAACAAAGATCAATAAACCACAATAACCATAGTAAAACCACACAAATCAAAGAAACACAACAACCTTGGCTCGTACCAATTGTAGGATCGTTATATTTATTGTGTTGATGTTTCGGTGGTCTTGGATGATCAAAATACATGTTTGCCATATTTAGAGAGAGAAAGATGAGAGAGGGTGTTTTGCTAGAGGTTCAAACAAAGGAAAGGTTAGATTGAATGAGCACCACCCTTCCAAGGATGGAAGGGTATTTATACTACAACTTATACGCCCTCCCGCTGGACCGTGGATCGTGCATACAAAGGGTAAAGACCCATCCTTCCTCCACGGTGTTACACTAAACTATATTACGCTACAAACTAACTAATAAACTGCTAAATAACGTAAATAACTACAAGTCTACGAGCTAACTTATGCTAGATAATATTTGGGGTGACCGACTCTTCACTATGGAATTTTCTAATTCCTAACATGAAGGATCATGCTGCTTGGAAGGAAGTTGAGATGCCGACTTTTTACAGGAACGAAAAAGGTTAAAAGAAATCCAAGACTTCTGAAACCACCTCTGAAGGTGGTTTCAATTTGAACGCTAAAGCGGATGAGTCTGAGGAAGAGACTCGAGAAGAGCGACCAACTGATCGTGACCAAGCTAAGAATAAGAAGAAATCATCCACCTCCTCTCGTGAGGGATCTTCATTTACTGATGCGGTAGCCGACAAGTTCAGGGAAAGAAGAAGTCGCAACAAGACGAATATATATAGTTGAAGAATCGAGAGTTAGATATCGCAGATGCGGCGCATCGGAAAGCAGCGGGGTTGAAAAGGGAGAAACTTGAAATACAACGTTGAAAGCTTGAATTTTTTGAAGAAAGAAACGGGACAAAGACACCTTATTCTATAATTCAGTAAGCGACCCATCTTTGCCCCCAATAAAACACCAGAAGCTGCAGGAGATGAAGGAAGAAATCAAGGCATGCTACAACTTAGATTATTAATTTAAGGTTTTAATTATTATTGTAATGTTATAATATTATTTGACTTATTAAGTAATGTTATAAAATTTAATTTTGTTGTTAAAAAAATTTGAAAGAAACAACGATAAAGATGAAGGTCGTCTTAGTGTGTTAAAAAGTCTTATGTATGTCGACGAAAAGTGAAAGCTGATGTGAAAGGCAAAATGAAGGTCGCTGAAGGTCACCGGTGTGCCTGCCTAGGAACTTTTTACCAAAACAATGCTACAAATAAAGGTTGGATACGAGTCCGTATAACATTGCACCTAACACTCTACCAGTGCCCGATTTCATTCATTCCAAGTAGAGGTGCACAAATCATTAAAATTCCAAACCGAACCGGTTTTCTAACCGGTTTCTGCTTGAGTCAAACGGCACAATAACCGTTTTGACATGAAAAACGGCCCATGACCTCGACCGTTCGCTTAAACCGGTTTTAGACCAAATTGTTCTCAAACCAATTAACATCTAAATATGCAACCAGCTTTCAAACCGCTGGTTTGTTATTCTAATACGGTTTTCCCAAAACCAGAAAACCGGTTTTAGAAAACGGTTTCAATTTTTTCCTGCTCACTCAAAACCGCTTAATTTGTTCACCTCTAATTCCATGTTCCCAACTTTTCAACAACAATGTTCCATTTTCGATTATCCAAGATTTCAAACATATAAAATACTCACTCAACGTACAAGATCACAAAGCTCCACCGTTCATGGACATCAAAGCTTCAAACGAGTACTAGTTTTATTAGTACAAAATGTACACCTGTGTATTTAGGGCACACAACACACAATTATCTACATCATCTCGTAACAAGGAATCCGATTAAATTTCATATATTACCACCCAATAATATATGGTTTAGTCGCAATATTTCAGTTTACTCTACAAGTAAAAGCTTATCATGCATTATAGCTAATATTTCAGGTATGGTTGATTTCATTTTGTATTCTCAAAGTTACTTTCATATTTCAGAATTATGTTACTAATGACTTATCAATTTTAAGCCTCGTATTGTTAAGTGGAAAACTTACATTTAGAAAGAGTATAAACAATCACACCGATATGAAAACTACAAAGTTAGTTGTTATTAAGTTTTTGGAGGTGTTGTTACTTCAAAAAATATATAAGAGCACTAGGTGTCACAACAAGCCTAAGCTCTTCATTCGGGTTCACGGTGCTACATCATTATAACAAACTTTCACAACTAACCACAACTATAATGGAAGGCAAGGTAAGCCTCCATTCACCTTACACCTCGCCATCAACAACTTTCTCTCTTCTCACTTCCACTCACTCACTCACTTTTTTGTGAACAAGGCACTCACTTCTACTCACCTTAACTTTTTTTTTTACTTTACAAAATATATAAACGTAACTAATGAAAATAAAAACGCGAACATACGAAATTAAAACATTACATAATCTTCGAAATTAAAAAAGTACATAAACTACAATTATTAAAAACACAAACATACGAAAGTAAAATATTACATAAACTTCGAAATGAAAACTAAAACTCGAAACCCCACTTCGCTTTGATCCCCGCTCCAAAAAAGGGGAGTACATTTCTTCATTTTCAAATGAAGAAATATGAGACATGGTTTGTTGTGTATGAGGTTGTGATGACCAACCACCCCTTTGTGTTTGTGACAAGTAGTTTGGGTTATCAAATGGGAACGCGTTTTGTTGTGAATGGACTAAACGCGTTTTGTTGTTGTTGTTGTATGAATTGGCTAAAAGCTTGTTGTTGATGATGTTGTGGATATGGGTTACGGTATGGTTCGCTTTGGTATGCTTGGTTATAGAATGATTGTCCTCGAAAGTTGATTTGTTGGTTTCATGAAGGAGTATTTCCTAAATTGAAGGTTTCTTCTGTGTCGGTGAATTGTTTTGGGATTTCTTCCTCGAAAACCATTGGTGTTTTGTGGTATTTTTTCTTTAGACATGGTTTTTAAGGAAATATGTAGTTATAAAGTGTAGTGTGTGTTTTAGAAAATATATTTGGTGGTTATTTATAAGGAGAAATGGGTAGTGGATTTTCTTTTACTCACAACCCAAACGGTAACATATTAAAGGTTTGAATATGGCACGAAATCAACTAGGTGAGTTACTCACCTTAATATGCATAGGTATGTGTGACTAGTGAGTGAGTGGTATCCTTGGGCATGGAGTCACTCGTGAGTGGGGATGGGTAAAAGGCTCATAGATGCCTTGCCATCCAACCCAACCCCCCACTCACAACAAACCTCAACTTACTAATTTGAGGTCCATCACTTACAACTTTATTTATTTTTAATTCCCGGATAAACTAAATTTATTTCATTAAAATAAACATTATACAACACAATAAAAAATATACGAACGTAAAATATACGGTAAAAAACGACGATTTCAAATTTAAACACAAGTAAAATAAAATATTAGTTTTACACTTATGAATTAAAAAATATCAAACACATTTTTTTAAACGGCATACTGAAAGGGATTAATTAAATTCAAATTCAAATTCAAAATCAGATTCAAATTGGAGCGGGATGATTCAAATTCAAAATCAAAATCAAAATCATATCTGCCTATATATACAACTCAACCAGAGTTGTTTATCACACACACAACTCACACACACAAAAATGTCTCGCAAGGACTTCTCTCAACAATTCCCAAGTCCACCACAACTGCCAGAAACTACAACACAATTCCCAAGTCCACCACAACTGCTGTAAGCTCCCGGAAAATTTCATTTGTAATTAACAACCTAATCATGAATAAAGCACGGATTATATTATCATGAAATTTTCTGAACATCATTAATGCATATCATTTGGCATATGCATGGTAAACGCGACTCAAATGCTCAAATTATACCGTTGTGACCCGAATAAAATTCTCCTTGATCCCGATATCATTAGTTATTTAATTATATAAATAAAAGTTTATATAAAATATATAAGTAATAAATTTTTTATATATTTTTTTATCTTGGATCGGGCCTAAGCCCAACTCCCACCCCATTTATTTGGGCCTCGTTACATCTGATCCATTTCATTTCTTTGGGCTCTAGTCCAACTGATGCAATGTCCAAGCCCAACCCTCATTTGCTTTCCTTGGGCCTTGCCGTTTCCCACTACCCAAGCCCAACACACTTATAAGTCTTGAACATCAAATATGTAAAAAACACTTGGTGTGTTTTTCCTCTTCCTGTGAACCGGTCGAAGCAACAAAACAAGCAACAAACACAAAGAAAATAAACAATATCATCTTTTGATCACATGTTTGCGTGTGTGTATGCTTAAAGAAGAGGCAAAACATGGCCAAAGCCACCCTAAAACAAATATAATTGATACGCGTACAACGCGCGTTCGGGGTCAAAGGAAACTTCCTTTTCTTCGAGAAAGTTTTTCAACCACCTAGGCAGTGAACCTAATCGTTGTAGTGTAGTATTAGGGTAAGCCTCGGGATTGATATCGTTCTCTAGGGGAATAGGAATGCTAGTGAGAAATTACTACGCTAAGGTTGGGGTTGAGGAAGATTATTTTTTATCTTTTTATATTTTTTAGAAAAGAAAAGGTACGATCTCGGGTTTGGATTTGGGGTGGTACTTCTACCAATTACTCTACTATTCTAATTATCTAATTAACTAAGCTATGGGTAGTCTATGTCTATTGATGTGTGCTCGTATGATGATTAAAAATGTGTTTACCTAGATACTATTACTCCATAGTTATCTTTTATTGATGGTTGAATTGTCACGTCCTTATTCTTAACGCGTTGTGTCTTCTAAGGTCGTAGGGTATGCTTTTCTCCCTAACTCTTTGAGCATAATCTCTAGGATTCATAAACTAACTCTAAGGTTATCTTTGGATTTTTAACCTACTATTACTCTAGGTGATCATAAACTAAGGTTCACAAAGATTACTCAAGCATTAAAAACACAATGATGGCCTATTGCAATCCTAAGCCAATTACAATTAAGATAAGAGACAACCAATAAATATTTAATAACTAGGTTTCATGGATCTAGGCAAACACACAAGTAAATTAGCTTGACATGGTAAACATGCAAGCGCACACATACAATCGAAGACATAATAAAATAAATGAAGTAAATAACTTATCTTGATGTAAAATAGGGTATGAGAACCCTAAGATACCGCCCAAACCGACAAAATTCATTTTAGGTTTTACTCCACAAATCTCTCTCTAAAAGTCTCAAAATCGAATTTATATATAGAGTTACAAATGCGACGTCGTCACCTTTTAATTGCGACGCCGATCGCCGCCATTAGGGTTTCGTCTTGGCCAAGTCAACTTTGGGACGGCATCACGTTGTGGTTGTGACGCTGTCACCAACTTCGACGCCGCCTCGAATCTAGGCCGTCTGGGGTGAGAAGTCTCGTGACGCCCTACTTTAAAGCTCGACGTCAGTACAAAATAGCAATTTCACCCCGAGTCTGTCACAATTATAGGGATGGTGTCGCCTTTGTTTCTCGACGGCTTGCACACTTCAAGCAACTTGAGTGTCTTGATCTTGACTTTAGCCATTTTCTTCACATATTCACGCCTTTTTCGTCCAAATAAGCATCATTCCAAAGATTTTGCCTTCAAGAGACTTAAAAAGTGAAAAGGAACGAAACTAGCAAAGAACATATATAAAGTGGGCATTAAGGGCTTAGATGACCCCTTAAAGTGTACGCTTTAAATCCTTATCAATAATGATACCCTAAGTTCTAACAAAATACTACTCTAATCCACTTTGACCAACATGACTTTCTTATCCACTAGATTTAGTGTTCCCTTGATTCGACTAAGCAAGAACTCGTGCCTCCCATTCTAGCTGCCATCTTCGCATGCCACGACCAAACATACAAAATCTTACCTATTCTTGGAACTTGGAAGATCAAGCAATATCATAATCCTAAAACCATACTTGTTATCTCTTTATAAGCCAACCCTTAACACCTAGTTTACACGCCAAAATCACAAATATATCTCACTCTCAAAATCTCTCAATCGTCCTCACTGGGTATCAAAGAAAAGGAGAAGAGAAAACATCACAAAAAGGGTTCCTTGGTTCGCTTTCTTGGGTTAAGGATCGATAGGGTATACTCTGGTCACGCTCACATTCCTTCTGCTTTCATCACCACTCACATTGAGTGTAGTAAGTCCCACCTCAACTCACTCTATCATGATTTTCTCGCTCACTATTGTTATCACACGTTTAAAATGTTAAGACACCTAAAGAAATCTACTATGTAACGATCAAATAAGTTAACAATAAACTAACATAAAAGAAACAAGTTATATATGTTTGAAACAACTAAAACCATGTCAAGGTTGCTAGGACTATGTCGTATAAACTTTGTTTATGAACTAAAACTCTCGTCTATGCCTCATTATGTTTTTATAGGTCACTTATAGATTTCCTTGGCAAATGAAAACAATCAAAAGCGACTAACCTTTGTTTACAACACTTATAACAATCCTATGAACCCTTAGAAACCCCCTCCCCCTCAATCCTCGTTTCCCTTAAATCAAACGGCACCACGATTGGGCCCTAAGGCCCAACACATCATAAACCGTGTCCCAATAATGTTTAAACCGACCAACACCCATAAAAATAAGCTCACAAGTTAACAATAAGCTTAAAATAAGATTTTGAAAAGTTAGGCAAGTTACAAATTCGAAATGTATGTTTGGGACTATATTTGCAAATCGCGATGCAACCGGTCAAAATGGAAGATTTTGAAACTTAAAGGGCACTTTATACGAAATATTCATGCATGAAAAGTCTAAGGTGCGTTTGGTAAGTATTCAAAAGTTTAAGGTCCCTTTTTGTACGTGTAATACATGCATGGAAAGTCCAAGGGTTGATTTTGCAATTAATTAAACTAGTGTAAAAGTGAAAATATAAACTTTATGTCAAAAATGAAACTTTAGAAACCCGAGGGACCAAATGGGTAAATTCGACTTTTTAAACATTTTATAAAAACAGTTTACTTTAGGAACTAAAACTGCCATTTCTGGAAACTTTGAGTATAAAACGTTTTTGGGTAAAAAGTATCATTTTCCAAAAGTTGAGGGACTAAACTCGTACTTTTTGAAACTCAAGGGTAAAAAGTGTAAATTCGGGAAAAGTTTAGAAAACTTATAAACTTATCACGGCTTCATAAAAATGAATATTTTGACAACCTAAAGTTTATAATGAGTATTTTTACGTCGATATTTCGTTTAAGTAAATTAAAACCGTTAATCGATATCAACGCACTTTGAATATAAGTAAATTAAAACACACAATAACATCGTTATGTTCATAAAACAATAACGGGGAACATTTCACTTATGCATAAGTGAGAACTTTTGATAAATATCAAACTAAGTCGATGTAGAAATCGATACGCTGCACAACGCTGCTCGGGGTCAAAGGAACTTCCTTTCGTCGAGCAAGTTTTTCAACACCCCAGGCAAGTGAACCTAATTGTTGTAGTGTAGTATTAGGTAAGCCCTCGAATTGATATCATTATCTAGGGAATAGGAATGCTAGTGAGAAATTACTACGCTAAGGTTGGGGTTGAGGAAGATTTTTTTTTTTTTTTTTTTTTCTTTTTTTATGTTTTTAGGAATGGAAAGGCATCGAATCTCGGGGTTTGGATTGGGGTTGGTATTTCTACCGATTACTCTACTATTATCTATTCTAATTAACTAAGCTAAGGGTAGTCTATGTCTATTGTTGTGTGCTCTTATGATGATTGTATGTATTTACTTAGATAAGTTATTACCCTAGTTATCTCCTATTGATGGTTGAATTGTCACATCCTTATTCTTAACGCGTTGTGTTTCTAAGGTCGTAGGTATGCTTATCCCTAACTCTTTGAAGCTACCTAAGGTTAATGACTACGAAATCTCTAGGATTCATAAACTTAACACTAAGGTTATGTTTGGATATAGCCTACAATTCCACTAGTAACTATAAGCTAAGGTTCAACAGACTAATCAAGCATTAATAACACAACGAATGACCTATCGCAATACTAGGTCAATCACAAGCTTAAGATAAGAGACAACCAATCAATATTTAATAACTAGGTTTCATAAATCTAAGCAAACACATAAGTAAATTAGCCGGCATAGAGAACATGCAAGCATACACACAAACAATTGAATACATAATTGAATTAATGAAGTAAAACACTTATCTTGTTGTAAAATAGGGTATGGAACCCTAAGATATCAGACATAAGACATGCCTTGGTTCGGTTTTGGTTTTACCCACAAAACTACCTCTTAAAACCGAAAAATTCGGATTCTATATATAGTGTTACAAAATGCGACGGCCATTCTTTAATTGCGACGCCGCCGTCGCCGCCATTGTGGTTTCGCCTTGGCCACGTCAACTCCGCGACGGCGCCACCTTATGCTCGTGACGCCGCTTGGCCAATCTGCCGCCGGATCCAAATCTAGGCCGTCGAGTTGCGACGCCTACTTTTTAAACCTCGATGCCGCCACTTGTAAATTAGCAATTTGCCTCTCAGTCGCTCCTCAAGACGCCTCGCGACGCAGCTTAAGCCGCCCCTTCAATTCCAAAGCAATTTCGAGTGTCTCGATTCTTGACTTTGGCCATTTTCTTCATATATTCGCGCCTTTTCATCCGAATAAGTGTCATTCCAAAGAATTTGCCTTCAAGAGACCTAAAAATGAAAAGGAATGAAATTAAGTAGTAACGGATACAAAAGTGATCAATTAGGGCTTAAATGACCCTCAAAAGTGTACTTTTAAATCCTTATCAAATATCCCTACACTTGGTATTTGCTTGTCCTCAAGCAAATGTGCTTTTAGCCAATTAATTTATAAGTTAGGGGTCATGAAGCATTAGTTTAGAACGATTCACAACACATATAAGCCCCGCAAAAGTCATAACAAGCACGGAAATTACATACTAGCACCTCACAAGTGGTGTTTGGATACTCTCATCTCTCGGGTGTATATGAAATATATCTAGTTGGAAATGGAAGATAAATACTCATTAACCGGTCCTAGCACATAGATTACCATAGGCTTGAGACTAGATCAAACCTCCATCGCTTTGGCGTAAGCACCTAGGAAAAACTATCCAAGAGGTCTTTTAAAGGGTTGTAACGTTAGGCTTACGGTAGGGAAACAAAGGGTTTGGTGGGATAGGCGATTTAGTGGTGGCAAGTCAAAAATCTTTATGTTACAAGCATGCGAAGAATGGCGCTATAAGCCAAGACTCGACACTCTAAACTCTAGATAAATTGAAACAAACGAACATAAATTTAAAGATAGATGTAGGATGGTAGCCCGTATGTTTTTTTCATTTTTTTTTTCATACACTTTTACTCTACCATCCTCTACGATAACATCAAAATGATAGGGATTTATAGGCACATCCCTAAACTTGAGTTTTTATTATTCTAACACTAATTTGACCCGAATTGAAAAGATCAAAACACTTGGAGTACATTATTACGTAAATAAAGGGAATTTAAATTTAACGTTCCCTTCCCGTCATTTCATAAAATTTAACTTTTCCCATGAGTCCCAATCGTCCCAAAACTGTGTACAAAGGATATGACTCGACTTAGCAACTTATGCAAGCAACTAGATAATTGAACTAAGGGTTTAGTATGATAACAATAATGCACTAAAAGTGAGTGCATATAAGGTAGGCTAAGGCGATTTGGGTATACATTTGGGGTGGATTGTAAACAATGCTCTTCATTGATATTCTCGAAAACCAAAAATCACGAGAATCATGAAAAGGATAGGCTCGAGGGGTTAACTAGGGTATCGGTACTAAAGATGAGTCAACGCAAGTGGTGGGGGAATTACTCAACCGATGTGGAAGAAGTAATTATATTACGGGTATCAAACAAGGGTTATCCTAATGCCTCTTATCATTTAGTTATTCCTAACTACACAAGTGTAGTCTTACTAGCGATCTCGGAATGCATCACAAAACAAGTTCTAGAATCTATTATACTACCGGTTCACACTCAAAGCATTAAAGTGGAATGCTTTAATTCCTACAAATCTAAGGGCGATCCTCACATTTTGGGTGGAATTTAAGTGGTAAAGGGTTTTTGTGGTAGTCATATAACTTCCTATCCATGAGACTCTTTATTAAGACTAATGGCCCACTCCTATATGTCATGAAAAATTTTAAATTTGGTGCCAAATTACCCTAACCGATATTTCTCATGGTTTATTACACAAATGAAATCGACAAAGCAAATAATCAAGGATAAGCATAGTTTCAAAGTTCCCGCTTATTTTCCCTCCCTACACTTAAACCGAACATTGTCCCCAATGTTCTCCGAAAAGTATCAAATTTATGATAATGGAAGGTAATTAAAACCAAAAGAAATTAGTACTCCCCGATTAGCTCGGTAGGATCCGTGAAGTAGTGGTTAAATCTTTCTTCAACAAGAGTGTTTGCGAAAAGCTCCTTCTAATCTTATGTATTTTCTTCTTGATAAATTAAACCTCACACTTGAAGAAAACAAACGAAACCTTCGCAGAAATTATGACAATATATATATATATATATATATATATATATATATATATATATATATATATATATATATATATATGACTCTACTAAACTAGGATATA
>CM040239.1:184985563-185220499 GCA_022545495.1 Chrysanthemum lavandulifolium | reverse complement strand
AAGCAAAAAATGTATATATGATCGATCACGATAAAAAAATTATCGCATATAAAAAGGAAAGCAAAAATGATCGAGTGGTATCAAGAATAAAAAGTATAAAAATAGAAGCAAAAAAATTGATCGAGTGGCACGAAGAAAAAAGTATAAAATGAAAGAAAAGGCCGATAAAAATGGAAGCAAAAAATGATCGAGTGGTATCGAAGAAAAACGATCAAAAATGAAAGCAAAAAATCGATCGAGTGGTATGAAAGCAAACAAAACGTATAAAAATAGAAGCAAAAAAAACATATAAAAATGGAAGCAAGGATGATTTATGCAATATGTATACTGGACGGATGTAAATTTTCAGAGCCAGAAGGACGATTTATGTAATTTATTTTTGATTAAATGATATTGAGGACGACCGGTGTAAACTTTTTGAGCCACAAGGACGATTTATGTGATTTATTCTTGATTAAATGTTAATGAGGACGACTGGTGTAAATTTGGAGCCACGGGGACGATTTATATAATTTATTTTGATTAAATGATAATGATGCCTACAATAGGATGATTAAGAAAATTTAATGTTTTAATCGGAAAATTTAAAGTTTGCTATAATAGGAAAATGTGGCAAGTTTGTTATTTTTAGACCATTTGCCCTATTTAAAAACAAAGTTATGCGAATATTCGAATTATTTCACTTAAGAGTGCGAGGTGTACTTTATGCATATTATAGACCCGATGTGTTAACTTGTATTCTATAACACTTCTATAACATAAACACATTCTTTATCTATAACTATTATAGGCGCTCGAGAGTTTCATTTTTTTTTAAACAAACACATTTCATTATATATGTTTAAACCAAATTTTATACATTTTAAGGACTAAAAATATAAGAAAAGTAACTTAAGGACTAACGATGTAAGAAAAAAAAACTGTTAAAGAGACTAACAATGTGAAAAAACTGCCTAGAGACTAACGATGTAAGAAAAAAAAACAACAAAGTTAAAATTAAAAAAATCCATAAATAAATAAAATAAAAAACCTTGTTCTCCAAGTCTTGGTGCCAAAACATGCAATAAAAGAAAGAAAATAAATGTCACTTTACAAAAACAAAAACGCAAACACAAACACAAAATCTAACAAACAGCCCTTAAAACACAATTTTTTTATGTCATAGCAAACTTATATAAGCTCACAAGTTTTTAGATAAGCTTAGAAATTTGAGCTTACGAAATATAAGCCACATACAAATAAACTTGTAAACTCATAAATAAACTTAAACAAACAACCCTTAAATCAAGAGCTAAAGTTGGCAATAAGAGCATAACAATATGTATTGCAATAACACAAATGTAGCTTAGTGGTACTAAACCTGGAAGAGATGCAAAAGTGTCATTTTAGGCACATGTTATTAATAAATATTTTGTTCATAATCGAGGACTAATCGGGAGTTTTCGCAGGGTCCCGGGATAATCATAGACTTTTTCGATGTGGTGTTAATTTTTCAAAAAATATCGATTTTTTTTAAATGCATCTAGTCCATCGAGATGTGTCTCTAGTGTTATTTAGTTAGTATACTTACAAAAAAAAATTACGCACTCGATCATATTTAGTTACGGTTCATCCCTGTTCATAATGACAGTTTTGTTGGTTTGCAAAGATATGTCACCCATCTAATGTTTTAAGTCTGTACTATTATGGTTGCCTTTAGAGCACTGGGTATGGTTGCTTGGACTGGATCAAGCGTCATCTCAGCGCTACATCACCAACTCACTCAAACACACTAAAATACCCTCTTCCCTCGTGGTGGCTTGAGCCAGTTTCACCTTTTAAGACCTACCATACAAGCCATACTCAATTAAAACACAATATTCACTCACAAGTCCCATTTTAAGTACGTTAAAAAAATAAAATATACACACAATACAAAACTTATGACGCTAGTTTTCTCACACAACAACTCACCAAGGATGGCGGGTATGGTATCTTGGCTTTGGCGTAAGGCTAAAACCCATTCCACCTATGAATGGCGATGCAAATGTGAATGTACCCTGTGGTCTTACTACTTGTTATAGATGCATACGCCTTAGGCTATGCAAAGTCGTGACTGGTCATCCCCCGCCACATCGCCTTCTCTCCTGACGACCATACATGACCAAGTTGCCACAAATGATGACCCATTTCTATATTTTTTTTATTTAATTCAAACATTTTAAACAACAAATTTAAAATTCATTAAAAATAAAAACATTACAATACTAAATTCAAATAAACATTAAAAACATTAAGTAAATTATTCAAATAACATTAAAAACATTACTACCCTCTTCATCTTCATTCTCTTGATTGACTTGATTTCTACGATTTCTCCAAATGTTCGATCAAATCAGATTTTAAGTGTAGATGAGTTGATGAGTCCATTAGCTCCTGAGTAACTACTGACGATTCTTCATGCGATCTTAAGGGGTCGTGATCACGATGGCCCTCATCTTCGAACCATGTTGGACATATCGCTCATTGCAGGTCGAATGATCATATTATGTAATATGATACATGTATATAATATCTTGGAGATCCTGCTTATACAACCCTCGAGCTAGAACTTTAAGCATTTTTCACTTCTTCTTCAACACCCAAAGTCTGCTCCACATCTTTCCTTGATGCTTCGTGCTTCCTCTTGTATAATATTCTTTTTCATCACCAGTAGGAAGATTTGAAATGGACTTAATAAGAATGGACCATTGTGATATATCCCGTCAAGAAGATAATAGCCTCTTTATAAGGTACATCGTTAGCCTCGAATTCAATGTCCTGCTCTCCTGCATTTGATATCATTGAAAATAGGAACGATGTAAAACGCTTACGTTTATTCATTCCGGAGACACCAAAGAACGCATGCTAAATCCATAAATCTTGGGAGGCGACCACTTCCAATAAAATGAATGGATGTGGCCTGTGATCACCCCTAGCATATTGACCTCTCAAACATTTGGGCAATTCTCCCACTCCCAATTTGTACAATCAATGATTCCCATCACCTCATAAAACCCGTGCTTATGCTCGTAATGAGCATATAATCTTTCAAGGTCAAAATACATGGGCTTTCGCAAAAACTCAGCACCATATAACTCCATGATAACCGTGCAAAACTTACGGAGACATTCACGGATGTTGTTGCAATGATCGCTGCATTCTCGCCAAGAGAATCGAACAATCACAGATCCCAATCGACGAATGGTCGCAATACACTCGACCAATGGGCTAATACCGTGTATGCCCTAGCATCAAGAGTTTGTTGAAAATAAGGAGAATAATCGCTTACCCATCGAACAAATTGTGTGAATAATTCTCTCATTCGAACCGACCGTAATGTTCTTTCGTTGAACTGCGGTTTCTAGAAGTATGCCGCCACTAAACGATTATGAAGCACCTTCACGATCCCTACGTATGTACTTCTCTCAGAAACTTTTACCGCGATGCTGATAATGTTGCCCAAGCAAACTCAGAACTACTAATAATCTCCATCATCATTCAAGACGGAAGAAACAAAACCTTACATAATATAGCAAACTCATAAGTACTTGTGGATTACCAATTTTCTAGAGGTAGCTCGCATACTTCAGTCATAAGAAAAAAAATAAACGAAGTCCCAAACACCCTCAAATATCATATTCATCCTCTCCTTCTCCAATAATCTCCAGATCCCTTCCAACCAACCATCACAACCATGTCGTCAAAAAAGGAATTCACGGTGCCCCCAGTGATCTTCCCATCAGGGGGCAACCCCAACACCACAGGCCCCCAACGCCGTCTCCCAACAGCCCCCTTCCAACCCCCTCGCTCATCCAACCCGAGCCTCCCCTTCATGTCCTTCGACATCGGCTCATCTCCAGCCTCCACTTCCTTCACCACCCCCAACTATAATGCCCCAGTGGGGTCCACTTCTTTCGAAGACGAGCCCCCGTTACTAGAAGAGCTGGGGATCAACACCAAACAAATATGGAACAAAACGATATCGATATTGAACCCGTTTAGAGTCAAATCGGATCTCCATGAAGATGCTGATTTATCTGGGCCTTTTTTGTTTTTAATGGCTTTTGGGTTGTTTCAGTTATTGGCTGGGAAATTGCATTTTGGGATTATTTTGGGTTGGGTTACGGTTGCGTCTTTGTTTTTGTATGTCGTCTTTAATATGTTGGCTGGGAGGAATGGGAACTTGATTTGTACCGCTGTTTGAGCTTGATTGGTTATTGTATGTTGCCCATTGTTATATTGTCGGCTTTCGTTGTTTCTGCCTCAAGGAGGTGTGGTGGTGTTTGGGATCATGGGGTGTTTGTGATTTGGGCCACGAGTGTTTGTACTAGGTTGTTGGTGGAGTTGGCGCCCTGTATGGCGAGCATAGGGGATTGATTATGACGTGTGTTTTTGATTTATATGCTTTTTTCGCTACTAGTTGTGTTTTAGGTATTGCATTTGCTGTTCTGTAGGTATTGTTATGGTTTTATGTATGGAATCGAATATGATTTGTGAAATGGATACTTGTCGTTTATTTATTGTGACTTTATTCTTTTGTGTATTGCTTATTTGCTTAGTCTTTGGATATGCAAGCATATTGATAGTTTGATGTTTTAAAGGCAACAAATAACACATCTGCAAAGATGGTTTATTGCATCCGAATGCATTTTTAAATCACAAATTATAAGTTTCTAGTGTTTGAGTGTGGTGAAACCTTACTTAATTAAAAGTCTGATGGCTTTATCTGATTATCACAACTTCAAACAACAGAAGCAAAAGCAAACACTTTTAAATGCAGTGCCAAACACCCCTCAATGTTTGCTATATGAGATGTTGGAAGGCTTGTATTGAGTAGTTTTAGTTGGATAATGTTTGCTTATTTGCCTATAAATCATAGGTTTACCAGAGGTCGATCACTAAAGCCTGATCCAAATTTCACTCTCTGCAAAAGGATTATAGTCACGAAGGCTGAATTGGGTTCATATAATAGAATTTGTCCTCCATTATTCCCTCGCTGGAACTTCAAACACTGGCTTGTTCGTGTTGAGATGCCATAATCCCGAATCATCACTAGAGCACAATTGGTTGATCATTATACTCAAATACTAACCAACGTTTTGGGAAAGCATGTGCTCGTGTACTAATAGTTTACGTCCTTTTTCTTGTTAGAAAAGTAACCTTTTGCTTTTATTTTGTTCAAATAGTGAGAAGGATGCTCAAATGTGTATATATCACGTGTCCTTGCAATTTGACTATGGATTCTGTTGTGAACTAGATGATAAGTGTGCAAAGGAACTAGCCGGTAACTTATGCTTTATATTGTTTGTAGCTATGTTCGTTTGACCGTGTTTGTTTGTATCTTTATGTAAAATTGGTAGTTGGGTGTACAGGTATTCCTGGCGTCACATCTGTCGTGCCAGATGTGAATGTCGATTCAAATGACATAGATTATGGAGGTACCTTCATAATAAGTTTACCAAATGAGCTTTACTTAGTTTGCATGTTTGGCTATAATTTCAACCTGTATATTGTATTTTAATAAATTATTAAAAGACCCGCTGAAATTCACTTTATTTTTAAGTAACGTCGAAAAAATAGCAAATAACATTGTATATAATGATGTTATAAGTTAAAGGAACACTTATTTGTAGACCACGCTGGTGGTTGTATTAGTGAGATTTTCTTCAGAATCGAATAACCATTTTCAATCCATTTTTGCTGCTAATACAGAGACGATTACATATAGTTGACCACGATAAAACGGTCATGGCAAATACAAACCGACTTGCCCAAGTGATTGTTTCGACTTTTCTTGATTGTCATCGCGAAGAGAGGTAGAACGGGATCGCTTCCTTACCATTTTTAACAAAGAACATTTATCATAAGTTGATATATTCATCCTTGTGATAAGCACTTGTCTACCAAAATGGCTTCCGTTGATCAACTTTCCGACTCTTAAAGATCATGCATATTAATTGTGTGTATAGACTATGGCATTATATATGAAAAAACTAACATCCGTAAGGGAAAGGTTATCACCTATACCCTTAGATTTTCACCCATAAAACGATCGTCTATTTTATGGAGTGCATGAATCATTTTAAAATGAAATACATGACACTCAAAAGAACATATTATATAACGCATTAATATCGATGTTTATAAAGTACTTTTTATGTAACAACAATGTTTGTTTTACATTTATACCTCACTCACAAATACCCTTACATTTTCACTCAGAAGTAAGATAAATGTCCAAACACAATAAATTTGAGTTGCACTAATCATTTTATTGAACAGACAAACCATTTCCGTAAGGAAATACATGTGTTGTTTAATAAAAAGATGAACAAAATAATTACAATGGTCTAGCAACAAAAGAACATAAGTACAAAATTATATAACGCATAAAATAAAATAAATTTTATTGGTAATATCGATGTTTATAAAGTACTTTTTATTAACAACAATGTTTGTTTTATTTTTCTATCTTTGTCGCAACATAGTATCTTCAAACCATTCTTGGTCTTTACTCTTCATACATCAATAAGCATCGGTTCAAAACCGAATCGAACCGATTAAAACCGAAACCGAAACCATTAGTATATAGAAATGAAACCGAACTTAATATGATCGCTTTAGTTCAATTTTATGTCGTTTCGGTTCGGTTTATATAATTTAGGTGTGTTTTCTCTGGTCGAACTAAACCGAACCAAACCGAAAGTCGCTAGTATATAGAACCAAATCGAACTTCGGTTCGGTTTGGTTTTGGTCCAATATGCGAGCCCTACATTAATGTATAGTTGACCGTGAGAGAAAACAATTTTCGTCTTCAACCCATTCTTTCTCTTTATTGTCGTACATCTAGGTACAATTGACTGCTAGAGAAAACATGTCATTGCAAAACACACCAACATTTTTTACATATCAGTGACTTTTATTTATCTTCATAGCAAAACAGAGTCAAAATGAAAACTATAACTTGAACCACATTTTCTTGCCACATTATCTTAAGGAGATGGAGTGGTAAGGTTGATTCAAGCATCATGCTGAAAGCTTAGAAATGCTATTCATTTCAATTTTCTTACAAATAATCTTACAATATCAATATATATCACAAGTGAAAGACTTATGTTTTACAAACAGTAGCTAGAAAATAAAAAATTTGAGTTCAAAGTTATAAATCTAACAGGTCAAAATGGTTAAAAAAAAATAACTGAACCAAAAAAGAATACTGTCATCGGGTTAAAGTTGCCAAAAATGTGTCTATAGTAAATAAGAGCTCCTACTTTGAGACTTTGAGTTTAGCAAAATAGTTATAAAATGTGTCTATACTGTTAATATGAACTTGATAGAAATTGGGCAAGACTATCACCATAGCATCACCCAATATGTAATAGAATGCCAGATATATCCTCCCTAAAAGTTTGGTTATCTATTCGTGAGGTCGTTGACTTCTTCACAAATAACCATCTTCAACTCTCTTCACTCTTAATGCGACGTAGATACGATATATAGTTAGCAATTTATGAAAATAGGTCGTGGCAAATAATATCATCAAACGTATGCCATCAATAATAATATAATTGTAAACTTCATGAACGAGGCCAAACATTTCATAATATATGAAAACATAATGCAAAATTTTAGAGCATATTTTGAAGTATGTATATGTCGAGCATGATTTGGCCTATCATTGAATACATTTATATGTTATTCATGTTGGCACAAAGTACGCGTTATTATTTTACATTCAATCATCGATAAATGATAATCGAATATCTAAGGAAATGTCATACCTCTAAACCTGATGATCTTGCGATTCAAGAAGGTACCAATTATATGAAGCTCACGATATTACCTTTTAGTGATACTGATTAGATCATTTGCAAACCTATGAGAGCTATGACACTCTTCATAAAAAGATTCATAAATCAAAAACAAAAATAGCTTGAAGCATTCATCACAAAATTGCCAAGTACATGGGCCAAACATATGAACATTAGTTTTCACCTGCAAAAGATGAGCATAATAAACATGTAAATTTGAAAAATATATAAATCCAAGTAAGACACTATGAAAGTAGAGACCCAATTTTTCCTCATTCTCAAAAATTAAACGTAACTTCTTCCTAAACTTAATCTATTGTTTTTTTTTTTTTTTTTTTTTTTTTTAAATTACTTTTGCAAACAATTAATTATCAAAGGTGATAAAACCTATTGACGACATAGTCAGAACTATTCTTGACGAATTCGAATGGAGATTGAAGAAAACAAAGTAATCCTCTTGAATTAAGCGGGTTTTTCTCTAATGCAAAGCAACCTCGGAGGTCGGATTTCAGCTATACCGTTATTAAAAAAAAAAATTGTGTTTTTAGGATTTTGCAAAAGAAGAGGAAGAGAATCGAGATTTTTGTGCTAGACAAATCTCAGTATATAATGTAGCCTTAAAATTAGCACACGTTAAAACTAATTTTGATTTGTTTGAATACTATTTCAAAATTGGCACAAGGGATTTGTAATTAAGTCCAAAATTACTGTCATAATATTATTGCTTGTCAAACATTCCATAATATATTACCCGTATTATAATGATAACTTGCCTAATTGACTTTTTAAAAAATGCGTTTACCAACTATTGAGTATTGATCAAGTTTCAAAATTTTGCATCAAGAAATCCATGTGGCAAGATGACATGAAAAGATATTTTAGGAAAAAATTAAATGCACTTGTTAAAAACTCTATTTTATTAGTATAGATAGATACTATGAACATCGGGGGTGTTTTAAACATATTATGTTTGTCACCTGTTGCAACAAAACTGATAATTTGAGTGTAAAACTAAAAATATTTATTTACCCTTAATACAATATTTTTTAGACAATTTTAATTCATTTCCCAAACCATCTTATATAATCAGCACTGAAAAACATCTTACTGTTACAAGGTAGATCAGCAGAAGCACATCCAAACACTACAAATTACTGCAGCGGAGCATATCCAAACACTATTTTGTCCAACTCGTTTTACATCAACTAATTATCAAATATCATGTAATCATTTCTAAAGGCCACAGGCCACATCCAAACACTCCAAAAAATGACTTCTAGCAACTCCGAACAAAACCCGTACCAAGTCAAGACACCCTGCTATCTTTATAACGTAATGTGACTGATGAGGATGGTTGGATTACAGAACGTAGGCAAGTCATGCAATGGCCAGAGAGTGGTGAGAGGACCAAAATCCGTCAAAGTCAAGATCAAGCCAGGTATGTAACACTGATCTCCTAAACTTTTGTCATATTGTACATTGAGTAATTGGGCGCTCGAAACCTTTATGATCAGTTTTTCACCAATGTGTCATTATACGGCCTCTTGACGCATTGACTCTTTGGAAAAGTGGACACTACAGGTTATTGACATATTCGTGTTTCGGTTTTCTTGAGTATCATTATTTGTTTCTGATTTGCAGGTTAAACCATGAACCCAACCTGGTCAAAAAGTATCCCTAAAGGGAAAAGGTTAGTGTACATGATGAGTAATATACCTGTTCACTGCTCTAGAACTTGTTTCGTAATGGTCAATGTGCTCAAACAAATTTCTACTGTTTTTATTCCAGGAATTAAAACTAGAACCTCTTATTCGTATGGAGATCAATATGTACACTTCAATGTCAGCATCCCAACGTAAGTTTTCTTGCTTTCACTATGTATTCAGTTGAGTTTTATTGCATTATGTTTTAGTTTGCAATGTTTTAAGTAATCTGACCATGAATTTGGCCATGCATGCTAATATTTGCACATTGTAAGGCCAGAGACAGTTTACTAGAATGAAATTTTATATGCGCAAGATACCTCTTAGTGACATAGATCTTGAGGTCAAGGTGTTGTTTAGAAGGGATTTTCATCGTTTCATTGGAGAAAAAAAAATGCTTGAACTAATTTATCGAATCCCAATTCTACCTTTGTAAACGAGTTTGAAGAAGTTGTTATAATAACTGATTGCTTTGAAGCACATATTTAGATTCTTGGTGAACACTCATTATGTGAAATCAATAGCTGGACGTACCCTCATGATTTAGGGTTGAGAAGATTCATGATATAGGATTTAAGTCACTCTAACTTCACAAGCAACTAACTTGATCTTAAGCTCAACCCTCTGTGTTTGATTGAGTTTTGTTATTGCACCAGCTAATATTCAATGCTATGGATGCTTAGAATGAGAATTAGTACAGTATATCTCTATATATATAAATACATTGGTTTTATTACTATACTTAGAAAGTACAAATACCCAACTCAATAGCAAGTTCAGAAAAAATAATACAGTATAAGTTGAACTAAATAGCTTACAAAATGACTGGAAGAGAAAAACAAGTCTGTGTGCACGCTTCTTTGGAGGCTGTCCGTTTTCTGATGCAACCTGTTTCAATGGTCTAGTACTCGTCAAAGTTCTAACCATGTGGTAAATTGGGAGTGGAAAAATGGGCGGATTGGGTAATTATCGTGAAGTTGTTATAATGCTGCTGATAAAATGTACCCATGTGGTAAATTGGGAGTGGAAACCTCTTTTGTAAAACGAACCCAAGTTGACTCATTTCTTAGTAGATGGTCAAATTAGATACCTGTATTATGGAGTTTCAAGCTTCTACTGCATTTGTCAGTGGTATTATTATTTACTTATTTTATTGAAAGTGTCAGAAGCACGTGCAGCAAGTATATGTTCTGTATGTGGAATTGTGGATAATTTATATAGCAGATTGATTAAGGTTGGTTAATTTTTTCATTATGTATGATATTCAGGAGCTTAACACCGAAACTGCGTGATTTGATGGAAGAGTTTGCCAAATCAGATAGAAGTGAAGAGGAGAAGCCTGTGGCTGCTGTTGCTGGAGGGCTCGTTAGCCTTGTGTGACGGGCTGTAGAAGATATTGGGAAATTATATTGTTCCCCTGTTGCATAGAAAGGTGACAACCTCTTCCTGGAAGCTCGGAAGTTTTGATGGGATGTTCTTTTTTGGGTATATTACAAGAAGAGGTTTAGCTGACTTATTATCATGGTCAAGACTAGGTGCCCTGCTATCCTGGTTTTGAAACCATTATTAGTAGATATTATTGAAATACCAGCCAAGCATCCATTTTTGTAAACTATATGGTATATTGTTGCATTTTCCCGTCCCAATTGATACTCTATTATATATCAGCAACATCCGATATCAGTGTGAATGTTTTTTACATTTCTTGTGGGGGTTTGCAGGTGCTTTTGCCAAGGTATTAGCTAAGAGCACTATTTTGTTCACTGGTCTTAGGTTCTTTTACCCCCATACTCCGCTCTGGCGGGGATTGGGTATCGTTGTTGTTGTTGTGGTCTTAGGTACTTTTACGTTGTTGTTTTGAGTTTTGTTAAAGTCGCCCATATATACGAACTAGAGAAATATGCTTTGTGATTTAAAGTGGTACATGTTTCTGATTTATAATTCAAGTTTGAAAAGTATCGTTAGCTATCAATACGAAGAAAAACGATATGGTTTATACATGCATACACATTATTTAATCTCACATGGTACCAATTCCACGAGTAAACTTTGGCTATATACATCACTCTTCTATATGTTCAAAATCTGTCAATAGCGAAAATGATTACTGAATTTATGTTAACTTGAGTAATGCATCAACCGGCACTAACAAAAATATTTGGCCATTCAGTTTATCATTGTTGCTCCACAATAAGCACATTACGATTGTTTGTTGAATAACATCGCCAGAAGCCCACAACCATCACCAAAAGAAGTCAAATGACATTAGACAAAGCTCAAACTCAAGTTACAAAAGCGTTAATCATGCCATATAAATAGGACATCTACCACTAAATTATCAAACTATGAAAAACAAACAATGATCACAACGGGTCAAGAATGTTGACCCCAACCTAGACATACATTCTACGCAGGTTTAATATATCATGAGATGAGCTCATAAACACAAGTGTATTTCCATGAACAGAAGTTCATGAAACTAGAGGATCAATGTTAACCTATATTGTGTTACAGTCATTGTTACTAAAGATCGGTGCTCATCGCCGTGCACCAGATTTAAGTGAAGAACTGGCAGAAGATGACTTTTTAGCATTTGAACCTGAAAGAAGACAGCAAATTTAGTAACAGTTTGAAGCTTTGTGTTCTTCATGATGTGATAATCCATATTAACCACTCTTCACAAAAGAATATAAAAGTTTGAAATATGAAGTCAAAGTAGTTAAATGCCAACTTTAAATTTGAAATGAGGTTTTTAAATTACGTGTAAATTATAAAATTAGACTTATATAAGTAGTACTATTTAATTTGCTATTGATATGAAAAAGATGGAGTTGGTAAATTATGTGTAGTGATCCAGTTTCAAATGTGAGTTTTAGTTGATTTGACCGTAAAAGTCAAAAGTGTATACTTTGTTACCATCGTTCCTCATTTGTAAAAAGGTGACCTAGCTATTGAACTTATACCGGACCAGCCCACTTTTCGACCTGTATGTAAGACACTAGTAAGATGACATACTTGATGCAGACGGGGCACCTTTGGTTACTGAAGGTCGAGAAGGTGCTACTAGCCCCTGCCTTTGTGGAGATGGTGCAGGTAGCCTTTGTGAAGTTGAAGCTGGCTGCACCTGATTTCGTAAAGAAGATATGGTCTTCGGTGGAGGTCTTGGAACTTTAGATGGTACATTGGACCTGAAACCATGAGATCACATATCAAGTTTCTTTTACAGCTCAACGAATCAGAAAGTTAAGGTAATAGAACAAGTCACAGATATATACACTTGTTGATACAAACCAAAAAATATATATATACACGAAAGATATAAAGCTTAATTGTCACAAGTCACAACTTCCATTTAGATATCCCAAATCAATTAACGTGGTTCCCCTATGGTAAATTCTCAAGCAAAACTTACATATTTGCCCTTTGTTTGATCATGATCCAAAAGCCCTTTTTGTGCTGCTTAAGGTATTTAATTTAATAAAACATTTAATCATCAAAAGCATTTATTAGACCACATGCCTGAAACATTGCAATCTTGTAGCATGGAGAATACATTTCCTTATCTTATAAAAAATGGCAATAAAAATACTATAGGTGGCAATTTCAACCAATTAATGGGTAATCGATGTGGGCTACATGTCTCTTCTACGGGTCAAATGGGAAATTTTGTTTGTATTTACAACGGGTGAATGCGTTGAGCCGATGAATAGGTCAATCAAACAGGATAAAAGTCACCCAAAATTGTATCCAAAGTGTGTTAAACTCCTAAATCGCTTTTATTATATAATCCAGCTTTTCAATATAGTTATATATAATTTCTTAAACATGAATAGAACATTAAATATCAGTAATATCAGGAGACAAAAGAGAGAAGTGTTTGCCACACGCTCTAAAAACTACTGCTTTTTTATAAGTTAACTAACCCACCCGTTTTGCTAACCGTAATAAAAGGTACCAAGAAAATAAGAATAAGAGACTCACTTCTCCTGGTGCTCAATAGGTGCTTTTGTGGTTTCAGGGAAGAGAGTCAACTCGACTATACTATTACTCAAGGAACCATCCGTCTCTGTACCCATTGAAAGAACACCATCAGATATATCACTTAATCTCTCGTCAGAATCTGCATCGCCTAATCCTATAATCTCAAGATCATCTTCATTTTCTTGATCACCATCTTCTGTAACAAGTTTTGACTGTTTAAAGAAATCTGGTTGGTGTCTAAACTCATCACTCGTTTCAGATTGCTTATCACTGAACTCTGAACAATTGTCAATGTCGGAAGCTGCTTTTGGACCATTGAGTCCTACACTTTTACCATGTGGTCGTGTACCATTGTGAAATTCCCCAATTGAATGTCTTGAAGACCAAGAGTCGTACGACGGTGAACCCTTTTCACCACTTGAACTTTTACGGAGCCGTAACTGTGACATCTCCTCGTCCTTTTTGGTCAACGCATCTTTCAAATTAGCCACCTACATTATCGCCCCAAACAAAAAGTTGGAATCTTTCGTATAAAACTCAGAAAGATACGTAATGCAATGCAATATAAGATTATGCAAAAAGTTTAAGGGTTAACTCTCCAAATGGGTGAAAGTTAAAAAATTGTACCTGTTCCATGAGCTCTCGAACCCCTCTCCCCTCTTTGTTGCTTCGAGCTGCACCTAACTCGACACCGGACACTCTTTCGGCAAATTTCAGGGTACTTTTGGTTTCTGAGAAAGATTCCACATCTGGATTGAGCTGTACAAACATAAGAGTCTTCGCTTGACCCCCTGTAATTTGCACCAAAGAAGATAAGGACAACAAGTAGATGATAAAATGAAAATTTAGTACTGTGACATGTGAGCACCTAAAGAACTTTGTAAAACTTGAGTAAGTTTGCTATTTCTGTAGGGGACGTGCTGACTCTTATGTGCTAATGCAAAGATAACATCTCCAAGAGCCGATAATGATTTGTTGATATGTTGAGCTTCTTTTAATCTATCTCCGGTTGCTTCTGATTTATCCACTCTTTCACTTCCAGCAAGATCTACCAAATGTAAGTTACCACGCAAAACACCATTTGTCTCGAGATCCGTACCACGAACATGAACAGTTAAGACACTGAAAGATAAAGGATTTGAGTAACACAGTAAAGAAATTGAACATAGAAAAGCAAACAAAAAGCTATTAACCTGTGGGATCGACTACTCCTTTCGTTCAAGGCGGTGGCTCCTACGGCCCTGTTCATCAACCCAAGATTCATCAACTCAAGGACATCTGCAGTGGATGTGACAGGGTGCATGCTAGCATCTGGGACCGCTAACCCATTCGGTTGGGCAGAATTCCATATCCCAAGTGTGTGAACAGTTAAGGAATACACATATTTAAGGTGATAATACGCCTATGATCATATAAGATATAATGCATAATATATAAAAGTAATAAAATCATAAAGGAAGCTCGAGTTAAAGGATATCGCTTCTGATTACTATTGCTTGATAATAAATCACGAACTTGCTCGTTATAGATCTCAACCATTTGAACACCAATTTCATATTCAAATGAGCTTCTTCTAATTTGGGAGAGATGAAATAGGTCATTCAAGGCACGATAGTTGACACCCCAGTCCTCGGGTGACGATACATTAGGCCCGCCTAGGTAAAAAGCAGGAAATAAATGAGAACTCAGATAACCATGGTTAAATATCCATTAAGAATTAATTGTGCAAGTAACAACACGCACCATAGTATAGGTCTTCCTGAGCCTGTTTGGCCGTATGCAAATATGCACACATTAAAACCATCTAACACTGACCGAATGAGTGGTTGGGTATCAACAAACACTTCCTCTGCAAACAAATAATATTATAAAATAGGAAACATAAGAATTATAATAATACTAAAAAATGTTAGATGACGATAGAAGAACAACCTTGTGTTGAACCCGGCCAAAGACCTTATTGAACTTGAAAAGTCGGTGGCTTTCTTTGACAATTTTGGATGGGTTTGTGATAACCAATTCACCATTATCGCCAATATACTCAATGGTTGTCTGCTTTTGATTTTGACCCTTCAAGAATGGCCTTATACGACAGTAAACCCTTATGTTCCCTGTTAAAACAAGAGAAACTTTAGTATATAAACATCTTCTGACAAAAGTACACATTCTATCTCTTTTCATAATAATACCTTTCAAATCTTGGACTTCGTTGTACAACTTTCTATTTTCTGTTAGTACTGTGTGGTAATTTTGTGCAGCATCTACAAGCCCCTGAATCTTCACTCCTGATCAAAGTAATATGCAAATGCGGTTTAATTTATAAAGTATGAACAAGGTAGTTACGGAATGTCAGGATGCCACCGAAAATTTACCAAATTGAATAATCTCCTCTGAGTATATCTGTTGTGTCTTCAGAACTTCTTGCTTAATGGACTCAGAACCCATCCTCAATTCCTGACAGTTATATAAATCCAAGTCAAGCATAATTTTAATAAATTATGAAAAGTATTTTATATATACAATGACTCGTTTATAACTCATGATACCTCCCCTGGATCTACTTGACAGTTTAAGAATGATGTGTGTATTAAATGTTATCAAAGGTGCATGTGAACATATTTATACATACCTTTAGAGATCCATGCTGAAAATCCATAAACTTCTTGTAGCCACGCTCTTTCTTTTTCCATCTAAGAAACTTTGATTCAGTAAATTTTTCAAGCTCTTTCACCTTCTTCTTTGAATCAGTGAGAAGTTTCTCGAGATCCGCCATCTTCTTCTCTAGCTCAGATCTAATTTCCTTGGCTTGTGTTTCAAGCTCTAGACAACGTTTTTCATATGTGTCCCGAGTCATTTCTAGTTCCTGATTTAATTTCGATATTTCTAAATTGCATTCTTCGTTTTCTTTTCTTAACCTAACTAACTCTACATCTTCAAGCCTTTTCTTTTCCTCTACCATAGTCTTCTCAGCCTGCAAAAACACATATAATTTGATGATAAGAAATTAAGAAGTATGGGTGGCAATTTTGACCCATTTACTTCATGGGTTGACTTGGGTTACATTTTATCTCTAATGAATCAAAATATAGCCTAAAAGTAAAGCGGGCAAACCATTTGAAAGTTGCCCAGAATATTCTAATGCATAGTCTCCTAAATCATTTATACTCAAAAATTATACTTGAAATAATACATATTTGTTAAAATGTATTTGACACCCAAATTATCTATAATACTGTATATAATTTTTTTTAGAAGTCAAAGACACTACAAAAACAGTAATAGATTATCATTCTTCGAGATTAGGAACATTATCCAAAGATCAGAAAGGCACCTTTATGTCGGAGCTGATTCATAACGACCTAGCAGAAATAATGAAAATTATAGTTAGAAAACAATTCTGAGGTAAAAGGTATGCGGCCTATTTGATAGTTAGCAGACTCGGGCTACCTCATTTTCTTCCATGGCACCAGTTACGATAGTTGTAAACATTCTCATTTTCGACTGGTACTTCTCTTCACGAGTCTTGAAGACATTGTTTTGCTAGAGGCAAAGAATAAAGGCATCAACTTGTAAGATTAAGAGTTTATTAAATAAACAAGAAAAGCTAAAAGTTTTAAAGCTTTTTTTTTACCTTCTTGAAGTCTTCTGCTTGTTGTGAACTTCGTTGCTCAATCATTTGAACAAGCTTTTTCAATAGGCAGGCAACTCTCTAAACAAGGAAAGACGATTTCTATTATTTAAAGAACAAAGTGGTACTTAACTAATTCATGTTTATAACCTAATAATTGCCTTACATCGGGTACATCTTCTTTCCTGTTCTCAATGCTGTCATCAAGAATCTTATGTATAATATGGAAGAGTGACCGAGAAGATGCATTCTGTAATGAAAGTTGCACTGAAACCAAGTTAAAGAAACCTAACGAGGGTGCACCAATTTAAAATGGGAGAATCAAAGCAGTGAATCAGTAACCTGTAAACTATTTAGCTGTGTCATCTCTGGCCCTTTAGCCGCATGATGGTCACCTAAATTTACAGATATAAGGAGTATTTTTAAGTGAATTGTACAAAAATAAAATCGTGAACCGAACTTTGTCATTCCAAAAGAAAAGTATGTTAAGCAAAAGTCCAAAATTACCATTGCCATTGTTTAGACCATCTGATTGCCCATTTAAACTACCATATCCGTCTGGATGCATATTCATGATAAGCTATCAAAACGCTTGATTCCTTGAATGAATTCCTGAAAGTAGAAGTGCACATCAAAATTACAATCTCAACAACCGTAAACATAAAGATAATTCAACAATCAAGTATGACAATTCCTAAAATTCACAGCCGCAATTCAGTCACACAAATTTTTACTCGTTTCCTGAAAAGAAAAAATACTCAAATCTCCACTAAGACTTAGCACATTGCTCAATTTCGACAAACTAACTAGCTTCCGTGTAACATCTTTATAAGCTTCTTAACTTTCTATACACCTCAACCTCCAATTCTTGAATCCAGCTAAACTTCAAGGAAAACTTATCATTTTCGGCTAATAAACGAGTCAAACCCAACAACACCACCTAAAACCCTAACCCATTATTTCAATTCAGCTAATTTACACAACACCATTAACCAAGATTCTTGAATTTAACCTCACTAAAACCCTAATTACCCAAATGCAGCCAAAGCCCCAACTGGGTTATCATCTACACATCATTTCTAACAAAACCCATATTCTAAAAATCATAAAAAGAACCCAAATTTTATATTTTATAAATTAAACTAAATCAAGATTACATCTTTTTCTAACAGATCTACTTAAACATATAAAAATTGAAAAAACCAAGATGGAAATATAAAAAATAACATTAGTGACACAAGATAGATGAGATAGCATACCTTAAAAAGATCTTTAACCAAGATTTTGTTAAAAAATTATAATGCTAAAAATTGAATCTTGAAAATGGATCCAAGAAAATCATGGACTGATTTAAAATGGGTTTTTGTTATTTTCAATAAAGATTGAAAATTTGAAAGAAATTTTATAAAAGGAGATGATAATGACTGTGCAGGACTGCTTTGGATTTATTTTTATTTTTCAAAATTAAATGTTTTTTTATTATTATTTATTGTGGGGTTTTATGTAGGTTTTGATTCTATTCCCGCCTTGTGTGTTTGTACTTTTCTTGCGAGGCTTTTAATGCTTGCTAAATATAGGTTCAAAAGAGATGTTACAAGTTTTTGACCATATTTAATTTTGGTGTGATAAAATTCAAACATTTGTCATCTTTATAAAACTGGGCTTTATTTACTTGTAAATCGTATGACTAGGGTAACATTGGTCAAAGTCACCACCGGTACATTAGCATTCACTTTTTCAACTAATCAACCACTAAACATTTGTAACTAATCAACCACTTTTTCAACCCTAAAAGACTTGCAGATGCTGATGCTAAAGTCACGGCAAGTTTCGCGCTAAACCGCCACGCCGCTAGCTTTTGAGTTTCAGAGTTAAACTGCTTGTCACCACATTTCGAGATCACGGTTGCACTGCAATTTGCAGGCTAAACTCAATTTTTATTTTTATTTTTTATAAAATTTAAAACAATATATCCTAAAATTACTTTATTCATAAAAAAAAACATTACAAGAAATAAAAAAACAATAAACTTAAAAAACATAACATAATTATTCATGAATATTTTGCCCGGATCCGTGCTTGTTGGGTCCTCACGATTGACGCTGCTCACCTGATCGAGCGTGTTTGTGTCCATAGATAGACCCGCATATCTTCTATATCCTTTGAGTTTCGATTAATCGACCGCCGAGACTCCCGCCGAAGAACATCTTGCTTCATTTTGTTTTTGCTTCCTTGTTGTAAGCTTCCAAAACTTTATACCAAAACGCTTCATTACCTTGATCCGCACCGACTTTTGGATCCTGGATACTTGAATGTAACTTTGCGCCAAAAGTAGTTCTTCTTCGCGGTCCATGCGTTACGCGATCGCTGCTAGGTCCTCGCCTCTTCTGTTGTTGGTTGCTTTTTTTGTTTTCTTTGCCTTCGCCGGTTCCTTCATTTTTGTTTTTCGACGGGGGGTGGGATGACCGCGTCCTCTTGGATTCGTCTTCGCCGAAGGTGGAACGATTGGTGGACGATCTTGGTTGTGATTCGCTTTTGTTGTTGTTGTTGCATTTTCCATTGAAAACAAAGCGATTCTTCTGGATTGACACATGAGTTTTGTTGAGAAAACGAAGGAAAGTAGTGTTGTTGGGTGTTGATTCGGATTCAAGACGAACCGATCATTTGTCTGATGGATCATACATTCGATTGATCCAAGGGTGTTGGGATTCATTTTCTTGAAAAATATTGAAGTTGAGATGTATTTGAAGTGTGTGTGAAGTGGTATAAGTGATAAGGTTTATATAGGATTCGAAAGTGGGTAAAAGTGGTAAAAAGAGGTCAAAAATTCAAAAACTAAAAACTAGCCGCTTGGTTTAAATTCCATCCACTTTTTTTTAAAAAAAAAAAAAAAAAAAAACGTTGGTATTAGTTTTGGCGCGAGGCCTCTTGGCGCGACGGAGGTAAGTCTTGCGCCAAACTGACGTCACCAAACTCGTTGGCACCAAGTTTGGCACCACCGCACTCTGCGCCTAGGGTGGTGGCACAGGCACTGTATGCTTTGGTTTGGCTTCATACCGATCGGCAACACCGTTGCCACCATCGAGGTATGGTTCGGCATGGCATGGTTTCTCGAATTTGTATGGAAATGGAAGACATGCATGCTTTGATTAAAATAAATAAAATTAGGTGAGGATAGAATCATTAGTTCTTACTAGAAAAGTATGGTGATGTATGAGATTAGGTAATAATATTATTGGTGGGTGGTGAGGATGATGATGTATGAGTGACATGAACGCCACCACCCTAAAGTGCATGCTTTTATCGTAAGTGAGATTGAAATTGGATTCTGATTTAAAAAGTTTGAAAGAAAAGAAATAGAAAGAAAATTAATTAATATTTAAATTATTACATATATGGTTAATAAGTTTTATATATTTGTTGGAAATAAAAAATGTAGAAAAAAAGAGAAAGAAGAGATAGTATGTGGTTGAAAAAAATTTATCAAATAAAAAGAATTTTTTGATTGGATGGATTCATAAAACCCCATCAACATAGGATGAATTGAGATCTATCAAATTTTCATTCCTTTATTCCTAATTATGGGTCTCCAATGACAACCAAACAAAAGATTCATTTTTTTTTGGAACCCACACCAATCTCATCAACCAAACATCACCTAAATCAATATTATAAAAATATTTATTTAAATACAAATGTACTTCACAATACACTTTCACACACAAAAACAAATAACCTTGGTGGAGTGGTCTGGGACTTTGGATGATCGAACCATCTTCAAAGTGGTGTTTCATGCGTGGTTAGTAAGAAAGGTAATGGTAATAACCAGGGACGGTCTTGAGTTTTCTGCTACCCTGGGCGAGACAATCGAAAGATGCCCTTATTAAATGTCATAAACACAAAACTCTCATTGTCCCAAAATAATTGTCCATCGACAAAAAAAGACAACTTATGAAAAACATAATTATTAGCAATTTTTCTCTCTTACTTTTTGAGGAATAACAGTTTTATTTTTAAATAATTAATTATTGCTTTACTAAAAGTTTGTAATAACATTGTCAAGTAAAGGTAATATAGTTATCTCGACCAAATTTTCATATCTTTTTTTTTCTTTTTTTTTTTTTTTGGTGGATAATTAATTTTGGACAAATTACAATGAAAATGTGAATAATAATATTGGGACGGAAGGAGTATTTGTTTTTAGAGATTTGGCTTGCGAACAATACCCACATATCAAGATATTATTTAAATGTTTTATTTTATACGCATAGTTATTGACGTTTAACATCGTGTTGTATTTACGTAGAGTTTAATATAATAATATAATGTATTTAACTATTTATGTGACTAATAGGGGGCCTTTATTTTGAGAACCCTGTTAAGTGCGAGAACCCTTTATATACTCCTAGTAATGCATATTGTGCAACATATCAATGCAACATAGCATTTTTGAATTATTAAACCTTTTTATTTAATTCAAAAGGGTATAATAGTAAAAGTCAATTTTATATTATTTTTGATTTTTTAAAATAAATAAATCTTATTTTTAAAAACATTCAATTTTCGTTTTTTTTTTGGGCTTTTTTTTTTTTTTTTCCCTGAACAAGCATGTTTTAAACCGATTTAATACATATGTATTTTTATGAATTAATTTTATTATTTTGTTTTTTGGAATAGTTTTTTCGACATACATGTTTTTCATAATAAAGTGCATACATGTTTTTTAGATAAGTAAGTTTATATGAAACCAAGAACATACATGTTAAATACAAAATCCAATATCGATTGATATACAATTAAATACAATTTTCTAAGAAGCAAAAATACATGAATCTAATCGATCTATACACGTGTGTACAAGTAATATTTAACATAAGCAGATATATGTGCACACCTTGTTATCAACATTTTGTGTTTCGGATATATATGCACACTCGTAGACGTTAAAGTTCATAAGTTGGACATATGTGCACGCTCCTTTTCAATGTTTCAAAAGACGGACAAATGTGCACACTCGTCATCATTCTTTTAATTCAGCTACATCTGATACAAAAAAAAGTATAAAAATTAGAAAAAATAAACGCAAACTAATATACACATGTATGAGGGCCTAAATTTAATTTTGTTATTTATGTTTTTGGAATAATAATTTTACAATTTATGTTTTTCAAATAGTAAAGTGACTATGTGTTTTTTAGATAATGTAAATTTATAGAAACCAAAAACATACATGTTAAATGCAAAATAAAGAAGCTATAACCATTAAATTAAAATTATTTGTATAACCACGTTAAAAACATACATGTTAAGCCAAGAACATACATGTTAAATATATGTTAAACCAAGAACAAACATGTTAAAAACATACATGTTAAACCAAGAACAAACATGTTAACCGTATATCTTTGTTCTTATATTTCAACTATTACTTCACTTTGTATAAGTAAATCAAACAACTATAAAGGAAATAAATAGATGACTCTGTAGTTACACGTTCGCTTATGTGGATGATGAAAAGTGCTTATGCTTCTACTTATTTTAAAGAGAAAGCTAATTTCAATAAGCATATTGAGATTGCTTAACTTGACTGATTATCTTTACTGGATTCAAAATTACAAGTTTAGTTTCAAGGTAAAATAAGTTATTTTCAGTGAGCTATTTATTTGTTTTTGATTATAACTTTTCTTTGAAAGGCGTTTCTGATTATAAATTTAAGCATAACAGAAGCATTATCAATAAGCATAAAAGCAAACAACAATTAATATACGGAATACAAAACTTATAACTACAACCACTTACTCAAGAAACATACATTTGCCTAGATCCTCCTCCGTATAATCCAGAAAATAAACCGAAACAAGATCAACAAAGCCCGTATCCTAATGATACGTATCAATCGACGAACCACTAATAAAAACCAACCCCACACCATCCACCTTCAACACATCATTCAACCTAAACAAAAGCGGCAATATCCATATGAGTCCAAAAATTAAAATAAAATATGAAATCTAACCTTATATTACAGTTCACAACGAAGAGTCCAAAAATTAAAACGAAGATCCATATGAGTTTTTGTTGTTTTCGAGGAGGATAACACAAATGAAGATCCAGACGAACCATTTGAGACGGTGACGGTTCTTGGTGGCGGCGGTGGTTTATTCGTTGGTGGTGGGGTGGTTATTTTATCACTTGGCGAAGGCGGTTTAGGGTGTGTTTGGTAAAAGAAGAATGAAAGCGATAGCAATGGAAATGAAAGGTGAGTCGTGAGTAGTGAGTAGTAGTTGTGGTCAGATAACATCACACAGCCTTCTTAAAGAAGATGGAAAACGAAAGATTCCTAAATAATAGAAAACTCATCGCTTCCTTTACCAAACGAACAATAAAATTAAAAGTTTCATCGCCATCATTCATCGCCTAAAAGCCCGCTACCAAACATAACCTTAGTCTATGGTATGGAGGTCAGTATGTGAGAGATGAATGATCTCTTAGGTTTTTTAAGAGAGAGATGAATGAAACGTTTTTTTAACGTGATGAATGAGGTTTAAATTATATTTAGAGAGAGATGTGGCAATTTTTAAGGGATAATACAAATACCTAAATTGCCCTTGCAGTTTTTTAATTAATGGCCTAATCTTTTAATTATTTACATTAACTGGCTTAAAGAACCGTGGATTCACGGCGTTTTTAAATAAATATGAAATTGAGATAATAAGAAAACAACGAACATAAACATTTCCATTAACATATGAAAGAAACAATGAGATAATTACATAAATTATTCGATTAATCGAGTTTATAACAATTAAAATAATAAACATTCATGCTGTTGTTGTTTCCAAATTGATGGTCCGAATAAAGAATAACGTCCATGAGGCCTAATCAATTTAATAGCCAATGTTCATTTCAGAACACCTATAGTCCATAGAAAATATAAGTAATAGGTTGTGATTACGTAACTAAAAAAACACTAAATAAAATTCAGTAGATTTAAAAATACACACGGCACATACCATCTAACGCATATACTATCACATTAGCATAAAAAAAGGAATCATTTATGAAGACAAAATGTATTCTTTTGCATTTCCTTGTAAGCAAAAGCATAAGCAAAAGGAAAAAAAATCACACACGGCACACACCATCTAACTCATATACCATCACATTAGCAAAAAAAGGAAACATCTATGAATTTGAGCTATATAAAGGGGGTGTTTGAGTTAGCTTACTTGTTTGCATTTTCGATGAGCTTATTGGTTATTTTAAGGAATTTACTTCAACTGTTCCTACCCCATGAAATATGTAGCATAAACATTCAGAATATCCCATTTAAGTGATAAGCCTTTTTCAATGCTATTATATAGATGTTTAGTATATTCCTTTTCAAGAAGCATAAACATGTAAGCTTGCTTGTATATTGTAAAGTGCAAAAATACAGATATTCCGTTTTGATCCATTATCTTATCTGCCTATAGCCCTATACCACCCATTTAACTGATAACGATTACACGCACAAAATTAAAGTTAATATGTTATGTGCCCATACTAAGCTTCCCATTTTCGCTCTAACTATTGGATGAGATAGGTGAGTAAAATAATGGTTCAAAAACGACAACAAAATCCCATCGAATGACACCCATCCTCCTTTTTTAATTAGAAATCAGGCCAGCAAACCCGTCTCGACCTTCTTTTCCACCCATACCCAAAATTACCCCGTTTAAACCAATTACCTAATCCGCCCGACAACCCATTTTGCTCCCTTCAATGTATACAATGAAATTGCATTCACTTTACTATATAATTCGTTGTTGTTGATGGAGCATGTCAAGAGTGACTTCTATATTACCTCAATTTGCTGCATAGACACCTGAAAGGGATTTGTCAAATATACCAGGGGAACTCATATGAAGATAGGCCAAACTCATGTCATAATCAGCATCTTTTCCAGCTAACTCTGCACTGTGTAATTTAGAAAGAAAATGTATGCATAAGTGATGCAAGTAATCACCCTTTTGGTATAAGTGTTTTGGTATTATATATGATAATCCAATAAGGCAATAAGCCCCTAAAATAAGCTTAGCCAAACACCCCTTTAGACATATCGGTCACAAAATCTGAATTTGAAGAGATTATAAATGCACAACGAACACTTTCCTATATTGTTGGATAGCAGGAATACGATGCCCATTCGTGAACACTTACCAATATTCCAAGCACTCCCACCAAGTTCCGACATCCTAAATTTTACAATGTCATTCATCAATATAGCCAACCAACCTTGAGAAACTGGTATCGAAGATGGCGCATAGTCTTCATGAACATGAGAAAGAATCTTTATAGTATAAGATCTGGTAGCATTAGATGATGTATCACCAAACACCCACCAAAGCAGAATGCATGTCCACTTTTGACCTTCATCTGATACATAATGATTATAGACTAATAACATTATGGCAACCATCTTCTTTGGCTTGCGAAGCTTTCTCTTTAGTAGAAACAGTTCCGATGACAATCGCACCAAGCTTATTTTCCCATTGGCATAGCAAAGATCCAACCCCACCTGCTGATATGTGTCCTTCTTCAACCTGTATATATAAATGACACCTATTATACATAAAAAAAACAACATCATTTGATTCGTTGAGACCTGAATCAACCGTTCATCGATAAATGGGTTCAAATGCAACCTCTATGAAGCTGTTATAAATACCATTGAATTCCAACGAAGTCATTACCAAGAGAGTCAAAGAGGAAGCTCAGTGTTGAAGACACTTTTGATTCTTCAAGATATACCACACTTGATTAATATATATACTCGATCAAACTATGATGACTATGACTCATCTACAGATTCATTGTAATGGCTACTCAAAAAAGCAAAAAGTTTGATATGTCGCATTTTGTTAGACGTTAAAAAGGTACATAACTAATAATTGTATTGTATGTTTACCTAAAATGATTCTACCATAATAAATTCTAAGCTGCATAACATGTTATTATATAAAATACCTTTGTCCCTTCCTACAACTTCACAATTTCAACCTCTAAAGTTTCCACTTCAGGATTCAGCTACCAACTCGTTGAAGGCATGAAGAGAAGCCTTTTTCACTCGTGTACTGATGATGCATGGATCAGCACTATGTGTCCTTCTTCAACCTGTATATATAAATGACACCTATTATACAGTAAAAAATAACATGAGTTGATTCGTTTAAACAGATAAAGACCTGAATCAACCCGTTCATCGATAAATGGTTTCAAATGCAGCCTCTACGAAGCTGTTATATATACCATTGAATTCAAACGAAGTCATTACCAAGAAAGTTAAAGAGGAAGCTCAGTGCTGAAGACGCTTTTGATTCTTCAAGATATACCACACTTGATTAATGTAGATACTTGATCATACTGTGATGACTATAAATCATCTACAAATTCATTATAATGGCTACTCCAAAAAGCCAAAAGTTTGATATGTCAAATTTTGTTAGACGTCAAAACGGTACATAACTAATAATTGTATTGTATGTTTACCAAAAACGATTCTACCATAATAAATTTAAGCTGCATAACATGTTATTATATAAAATAGGAAGTGGGGCGTTTTTCCTGTATGAAACACCTTACTCATACTTGAGCTTTTACATTAAACCTTTGTAGCAAGTAGGACTCAGGATCCATTTGACCAGGATGTGTACCAATGGCAACACAAAAATAATCTAAAATGGGTAAGAAATACATACATAAAGTATGTATCCAACATAATGATTTTTTTTTCAAAAGACAAAAATAATGAATGACATGTATTGAACCTTCGGATTCTAGATTTCCATTAAAGTAAATGATGAAGATGTTCATATTGATACAAATAATTGAATCACAGTGAAATTTCTTATGCATTTAACCATATCCTACATCAAGTTTGAGAAGAGTTACATATATATTTCTTCTATATCAGCTCACATATTCATATTTAAAATGCACACCCAAACACCCCTACGACAACATTATTTACGATTTTTTTTATAGTTTCTATACAGTTCAATGAAGTAAATGCAAGCGATCAACGAAACACAAATTGGTAGAAATTACCTCAAGAACTTTCTTCTATTGTCCGCATAGTTGCGGCTGCACCATGTTATGTATAATGTCCCTGAGCCACAATCATGTCAAATAATTTCCTTTTAATGTCTTTAATACATACTCAGTTTCAAAAATTTCCTTTTTAATGTTTCTAATATGCATTCAATTTCCTTAAAATATAAAACCAATAGCCATTATATCATGTTTTTGTATCTCCGGTAATTAGTCTTACCTTGTAATCTTGATGTTGAAGATGTGGACCGTATGAGCTTCCTTTGCTACCCACTTTCTCTTGAAGTGTAGGATGCTACCCAGTTTCCAATGCACTTGCAGATGCAAACACGTGAGTTGATCTTGTATACCATAAGTTCATATTAGCTCAAAATTCAAGCACTTGCAAAAGTATATCAAAGTAAATATTTGAGGAAATGAAAACGAAATCCTTTACTGAATGTTGAACATAGACAGATGGACATATGGATGATAACATATGACTATTGTAACATTCCACAAGTAATAGAAGCTACATGACTATTGTCACATGAAAATACACTCTAATCTAAATAATAACATATGGATCTAATGCATACTTGCAATTTTTTGTATTTATTGATAAACAAAATCCCATAATTCGTCATCAAAAGAGTTAGCAAATGTACAATTTCCATTGCCTTTTCTAACTAAATCATGAACTACTGTTTCGTTGGCATATTAAATATGTATATTATGAAGTTATACTTTTACTCTATTAAAAACACATGAGCAAATTGAAACTTAAAGCATGAAATCATGAGTAATATTAGAAATCAATCAAGTACCAAAAAAATTATTCATTCAAGAACTTCCATTAACATCAAATTTTCCATCATTACAAAGATAAGTGCCCTAACAAAACTCGATCCAGAACAAACAAAAGAAGGAAACATTCCAAACAACGAATCATCCTAAGATAGTATCACAAAACATAAAAATTGAAATCAGAGATGTTGGAATCACTCCTAAACCTAAATCAAGTGTTAGTAATTTACATGTAATAGTTAGCTTAATTATGGCCTTTATGTTTGTTATTAGCCTTAAGCTTATGTAGAAGGCCCATGAGCTTAGGCCCAAGCCCATAAAGGAAAGGAAGGGAACTAGGAGTGTTGCCCTAGCTTCCTCCTATAAATATTTTGTATAACCCTCACTGAGGGTTGGTTGTTCAATGCATTTCTTTCACACTCTCACGCCTAACCATCATAGTATATACGTGTGTGTTTGTGTGTGTATTGTTCATCCGCCACTCGCCTCCTCTCTATCTCTTTCTAGTAAGCTTGTGTTGTAAATCTAGTGACCTAACAAAGGGTATCAATCGCCTACTAGTTGGGTGAATCGTTATTTCTTGAAGTAGGTTTTGGTCCCACGCCAGAATAACATACTACTTTGGTTCGCTTAAAACTTGTTTTTACACTTTTAATCCAAGATTCTTGTACTTTCAACGCTTTAAGGTGTTAAAATACTTGTTTTGGCAAAAGTTTCAACCTTTACGCGGGATCTAAGTTTTATGCTTGTTTTTGTTCGTGGGTATCGCTCTACGCAGAACCCGCTTAGCCGCTTTGGTTCATCAAGGTTCACACTTTTGTGTTATTTTGGTGCTATTAACGCTATTCCATAACAAAAACTGTTTAGAAACAAATTTGGGCATAATCATCTTTACGAGTAAGATTACGCGATCAAAACCCTAATCTTACGCGTAACTTTATCCGTGGCTTGATCTTCGCTCGTGGTTTACTCCGTGTTTTCTTGCTTGATAAGCCCGAAAATACGTCGACTTTGGATATCTTTTGCACCGTGAAGTGTAAAAGATCACTTGGGATAAAACCCTAATCTTACGCATAAGCATAAAGCTTACGCCAGAAATCCCACGATAAGATTATTCTTACGCATAAGCCTAGTCTTACGATAAGGTAATCCCACGCCTAACTTTCACGCCTAACTTTGTGTCTCACGCCTAACTTTAGAGTCTTTTCCATACTTACGCCAGAAGCTAAAACTACGCAGAACTCTCTTTGTTACGCCGTAACTTTGGTGTTTTACGCATAAGTTCCACTTGGTTTCTTGTGATTTCTACGCCTAAGGACACTTCATCAACAAAGGTTCATTCGACTACAAAGATCCATTTTACCAACACAAGTTTTCAACATGTCACAACCACCATACTCTAACTATTTCCTTACACTTATTCTCAACGACAACAACAACTAAGTCCACAACATCAACAATGGAATCAACAACAAGCAATTTATCAACAACAATTTAATCAACAACATACTCCACAACTTGGAGCAATTCCTCCACCACAAATGGTTCAAACACCGCCAAGTCTTCAAGTTCAACCCTACACAAATGACTTCAATCAACATCCATCAAGGAACACTATGAAGGAACCCACTTGGTTTGCAAAGATGTGTGAAGCTTTAAGCACCAACAATCAATTCATGAGGTCGATCACTTGATAGACCTCCAATGCTCACTCCAGAAACTACGATCAATGGGTGATAAGGTTCTTTAGGTTTTGTGATCCAAGAAGCCACATGGAAAGTTCTTAAAGAAGGTTATCTTGAAGGTCCATTTGAGATGCCTATTGTCATTGTACCCGGAGATCCTAATGCTAATCCACCAAGAGATGAACAAACGAACATTGCTATCATTGCATAATTGAATCCTCAAGAACTTCTACACTATGAAGTCGATGAACTTGCAATGCAATATATCCTTTAGGATTACCTAACCCAATTCTTCAAGTGTTGATGCTCAAAAGACCGCAAAGGAAATGGGGACCATATTCATCTTCTTATGGAAGGATCTGACTCAATCGAGGATTTGGAATCCAAAATTTACTTGGCTTATGAACACTTCATGATTGAACCCGAGAGACACTAGAGTCTTATCATCATAGATTTTCGACATCATCAATGATTTGGATAAACACAACATCATCATGCCAAGAATTGCAAAGTGAATACTAAGTTCCCGAGTAGTCTTGGTCCCGAATGGGAGAAGTATGTCATTTTTCTCCGCTGCTTAAGAATATGCATCATTCTACATATGGATTGTTGTACGATTACTTGAAGCCTCATGAAAAGGAAGTTGATCGAAAGGATTCTCCGTGCTCAAATTGCTCCACCTACACATCCGAAAATCAACAACTTGCCTTATATGCTCAACAAAGTTATCCTCCTCAACAAGCAACTCAACCAACCGCCTCACACACAAAACAATCATTCCCAAAGAACAATCTCAACAAAATCAATCGGTTCCATACAACAACAACAATGCTCAACCAATTGTCGCGAAGCTAATGAGGACATCGATCCGCTCGATGCATTGCAACAAGGATTTGTTATGATTGCTAATGCTTTTGGCCGTTATACCAACAAATCCAACAATCGATTCGCTCTCATCTAACACACGCAATCAGCCGTTGTCAACAATGGACGAGTTGAAGTTCGTAATCGTGGTTATGGTCGCCGATGGGCGGTGGTCAAGGGTTTAATGTCTGGTCGAATAACAACAGAGCTCCAGGTGGAACAGGAAATGCTCGTAATGGGTTGAATGGTCTTCGATGCTACAACCGCAATGAGAAGGACACTGGCTAATGCATGCCCAAAGCCGAGGACTAGGGCGTGCTTATTTCAAAGAGGCTCTTCTTTGGCTCTTAAGGATGAAGTCGTGGATCTCTCATGCATAAAGAATGTAGTTTTATGGCAAATGCGCACTCGATGATGATATGGAGGATTTGCAGCCAATGCAAAGAAGCTTATGTTGATGGCTAATATGCATGAGTTACACATGAGTGACACAGCCCAAGCAGATGACATCGATGGCTTGTCTCGTGCACCGAACAAACCATATTTATCTCTCGATCTAATATCTTCGCCAACATCCGAATCCGCAAGGCTCGATCTGCTCAAAATGAGTCATTTACATCTCATTCGACGATTTTCAAATAGACCTCAGTAGTTACATTTGACGATCAAGATGACCTTATGGTTTCCTTTGATAATCAAATTGACTCGTGGTTATACTTGAGGATCTAAATAATGATCATGTGGTAACTTCATGAACAAGTCGAACTTTTGCCTCATCCGGATCTTGCTCTCTTACTTAAAGACCAAAGAATCCCAAATTGAAGAATGTTGTGCATTAAATAAGGACTTAAAAGTAAAATGCATCGTTAACCAAGGATTTTGAATGTTTACAAAAGCAACTCAACTTTTTCAAAACTCAAGAAAACGTGAAAAGGTTTTGAAGCAACTTTTACTAAATCTCATCAAAACGAAAAATATTTAGAGAGACAGATGCGTGATCTAGCCGCTCAAGAATGCTTTATTGTCCGAGATAGAACAATCAAACATGAACATAAAAAGCAAATTAACGCCTCACCTTGGAAAATCAAAAGCTAAGGTCGAGTTGTTAACTTGTCAAAACAGCCTCAGATACAAAAGCATTCCACGAACCGAATAGATAATCATCTTGAAGAAATTATCGCTTGCAACGCAAACTTAAAGAGTTTAAAACTGTTGTTTATAAACATGGTGAGTCAAGAATCGCTATTGAAAAGTTTACCTTAAAACCCGATCCAAAAGGATATGGACCAAATCTTGCCGACATAAACCAAAGCTTTCAACCAAAACATTCAAACCAAATCTCAAGTTTCCAAAGGCGTAATATAAAATTGATAATTCATTATGAGTGTTGTTGAATATCATCGTCAAGAGGAATTAGATGCGTAAGACGAGAGTCGATCAAAATTAAAAACTGTTGTTTACAACAAACCTTTAATTATTCAAAACCGGTCACTTTTGTCACACCAACGGATTCTTCTAACACACCAAGGGTTATCATCAAAACACCGAGTCTTCTAATGTTAATCCCCAACCGATTATGCACAAATTTATGGTCCTTTACCTTCCATCGAAGTAACTCAAAACCCGAAAATCGCAAAATTTTAGATATTTTGATATTTTCATGGTCGACCTCAAAATTTAGAACATGAGATAGAATATCATTCTCAAATCAAAGTTCAACACTTTCAATCGCCTCGCGCGAGAACAAAGAGACATTTTTCGAAAAATCTTTACCAAATGTTAAAAATTTGAAAAGTTGTGCATTGTCTTGGGAACGGACTTTCATAAGGAACTTGAGTCATGAAGGTCGCTTTCGAGAAAATCAAACATCTATTTCTAATACTAAACGAAAAGAAAATGTTGAGAAAAGATGTTGATCGACTCTTGAAAGATGTTATCTGCCGATATCCATAATGTTGTGTTATTCCATTCTTTGCCACATGCATCCGATTATATCTCTCGATAATGTTGACTCGTGGTAATCATGAGAATACCGATAATGTGCTTCAGATCGAGTCTTTAAAAGTCGAAAATGAACGATTACTTAACGAACTTTACAATGCAAAACGTCGCCTTAATTGGTGTGAAAAGATATTCACAATCAACAACTTGGTTTTCAAAAGAAAATCGCCATTGCATACAAAATCTTTTGATCCTAAACTTGAGCAACCGGATGATCAAAACGTGTCTTTGAAAAGTCAAATCTCAAAATATGAACAAGAACTTGTAACAGCTTAAACAGAATATGGTGTCATATTTGATTTACTCAATAAGACTCGCCATGAAGCATCAAATGAACTTGATCACTATCTTGCTCACACTAGAGAAGTTATGAATTTTGCCGGTAATATTCGCTCGAAAATCAAGATTTGATTCACACTATCTCTAAGTTAAGAGAAATGTTAGGAAAGTATGAACAACTTCCGCCAACCATCATTAAGAGATTAGCACCAAGAACACTTAGTAATCGTGCACCTAGAATCCCTACCGCCAAATCACAAGTTGCTAACGTGCTTCCTTCTATCGAAACAGAATAGTTGCGTTTTTCCAAACGTCCGCACTTCACAACCTAGAGCACTCAATCAAGAATAGGAAGTTGCACCTAAGAAAAGATCAATAAGGAATGCTAAAGTAGAAGAACACCCTAGGACTATGAATAAGACTCACGTTGCTTCCACTATAGATATTGCGGCCCGCAAATGTAATAGAAATAGTGATGTAACGAATGCTAAACCTTTAAGTACTTTTGATATTCACCTAATGCACCTTGTGTTATTTGTCGAAAAGTATGAATTCGATTGTCATGACAAATGTGTTGCTAAAGCTATAATCTCTCGCTTACGGAATCCTAAGAATCGGCATACCTCTAGGCCCACTAATCATTCTAAGTCTCAGGCTTGGTAGACCGCCTTCTTTAGATTCTAAGGCAAGCATCATGCAGCCCCTCGTAGCTCCGGGCCACCTCCTAAGAATGTAGTACCACCTAGTGCATTCACAAAGACTAAAGCAAACAAGAGTTATAGATGGCGTAAATGGATATATAACACATTAGGTTTTAAATGGATGCCTAAAGTTATTAATGTGTGTATGTCACTATCATCGCTCCGAACCCTCTAACATTTCGGGTTCCACATCTACTTCTATTCCATCCGTGTCGTCTGTGTAATGCAGTGATATGATCATTCTCTGATTGTTGATAGCGGATGTTCCCGACACACGACAGCAACCTTAAACTGTTATCAAACTTTATTGCAAAGTTCATTGGCACCGCCGATTCGGAATGATCACTTCAGCCTATCATGGGCTACGGAGACTATATCAATGGGAACATCGAAATTAGCAGGGTTTACTATGTGGAAGGCCCCGGTCACAACTGCTTTCGTGAGGTCGGCTTTGTGATGGAGATTTGGAGGTTGCTTTCGGAGAAAACTTGTTTCATTCGTGATCTACAAGGAAATGACCTTATGTCCGCTCGCGTAATTCTAGTCTCTACACTATCTCTATGCAAGACATGGTTGCTTCATCTCCCATCCGCTACTTTCAAAGGCAACATCAACAAAATCCTCGCTATGGCAATCGCTGCTCTCACATCTAAACTTTCAAACCATCACCAACCTTGCTCGACACAAACTAGTTGAAGGTCTCCCACGATTCCTAGATTCAAAAGATCACCTTTGCTCACCAGAACAAGGAAAAAGCACTCGTGCTCATTTTCCTTCAAAGGTGGAACACAACCTCAAAGATGTGCTTCATCTTCTTCACATGGATTTGTGTGGCCCAATGCGCGCAAACGATCAATGGCAAACGCTACATCTTAGTAATTGTTGATGACTACTCACGATGGACTTGGGTCTACTTTCTTCAAGCAAAGACCAAGCTCCACAAATGATCATCACCTTCTCACGAAAATTCAAGTTCACCCCTAACACCGTCCGCCAAATAAGAATGCATAAAGGAACCGAATTTGTTAACCAAACCCTTCGTGAATTTTATGAGAAAGTGGAATTCAAAGATCAAACATCTATTGCACGCACACCGTAACAAAACGGAGTTGTTGAAAGACTAAACCGAACGTTAGTGGAAGCCGCAAGAACAATGTTAATCAATGCTAAACTTCCAGACACTTGTGGGCGTGTCGATTCATCGCATGCTATACTCAAACCGCTCTATGATCACAAAACGCCACAACAAAACACCTTCGAGCTTGTCCACAACCATAAACCGAATCTCAAACACTTTCATGTATTTGGATCCCTTTGCTATCCGAATAATGATCGTGATGATTTTGGAAAGCTCAAAGCCAAAGCCGACATTGGAGTATTTATTGATACCGTGAGAATTCTAAAGGTTACCGAACTGAATCGTCAGACAAAACAGTGATGGAAACGATTCATGCTCATTTTGATGAACTTACGAAATGGCTTCGAGTATAACAACTTAGAACCCGGACACAACCGCTTAAACTTCCTCAACCCCATCATCACCGAACAAAGCCCCCACCACTCACAACAAATGGAAAGGTTATTTGTCTCACTGCTCAAAGATTTATATTGATGAACGTGCTCTGTGTATCCGCTGCTTCACCGCACAACCCGATAATATTCCTATACCGATACACTGCTACAACAACTATCGTTGAAGAAGCACCACCATTGACTCCACCACAACAGCTTGAACAAACCGCTCCAACAATGATGAACCGGCCGATGACATTCTTAATGAAGTACCCCACCGCAGATTTTGATCCAAATGCTTTTTAACCCGCTTGCTAATGACATCGCCGCACCGATGTCGCGAATCATCAACAAACCATTTGAATCCTCGAATCTACACAATGTATACCAACATCAACCTCTACACATCGATGGACAAAAGACCATCCTCCGCTAATATTATTGGCAACCCGAATCAACCAACCGTTACGAGACAACGCCTTCACACGATGGTGAACATTGCATTTATGCACTCACCGTCCGCTAACTGAGCCTAAAACATTAAAGACGCAATGACAAAAGACAACCGGATTGAATCCATGCAAGAAGAACTCAACCAATTCAAACGCCTTGAAGTATGGAACCGTTGAAAGACCAACAGGGTCTACGCCATTGGTCTCAAATGGATTTGGAAAACAAATTGATGTCAAGGAACGAATCCAAAACAAGTCACGCCTAGTTGCTAAGGGTTATCGCCGTGAAGAGGAATAGACTTTGAAGAATCTTTTGCTCCGGCTGCTCGCCTTGAGGTCGCTCGATATTTCTCGCTCATGCTCATATGAATATGACGGTCTTTCGATGGATGTCAAACCGCGCTTTCAACGGACAACCGAAAGAAACGGTTTATGTCACCAACCCGAAGGATTCGTTGATCCCGAGTTCCCGAACCATGTCTACAAACCGAACAAAGCTCTTTATGGTCTCAAACAAGCCCCTGCATGGTACGATAAGCTATCATCTTTCCTCATTGCTAATAATTTCACCAAAGGTTCGGTTGACCCAACTCTTTTATACAATATCACGGGCACATATCTTAATTGTTCAAATTTACGTGATGACATCATTTTGGGTCTACACATAAAAGTTTTCAATCGCTTTTGCAAAACTAATGAAGAAAAATTTTGAAATGTCCATGATGGGTGAACTTACGCTCTTTCTAGGATTACAAGTTCATCAATCACCCCGTGGTATTTTCTTGAGTCACCCAAATATGCCCTTGAATTGTTAAACAAATTTGGAATGAAAACCGTGATACTTATGCCACACCAATGACTCATACCAAGAAGCTAGACGTCGATTTACATGGGAAATTAGTGGACCCTACCAAATACCAAGTATTATTGGGTCTCTCATGTATCTAACAACCAGCGCACTGATATTGTATTTGCCGCTTATCTATGCTCCCGCTATCGTCGCGACCAACCGAAACCCACCTCTCGAGGCTAAAAGAATCCTCCGATACATCAAGGGAACCATTAACTTGGGGATCCGTATCCGGGATTCTCGGTTTTGAACTAATCGCCAGACGCCGACCACGCAGGATGCTTAGACTCAAGGAAAAGTACTTCAGAGCACTACAATTTCTTGGTGATAAACCGTGTCTTGGCAATCAAAGAAGCAGGATTGTACATCGCTGTCATCAACCAAGGTAATATGTAGCCATGTCCGCGTGTTGTGCTCAAGTCATATGGATGAGAACACAACTCAAAGACTATGGTTACGTATTTGATGAATCCCGATGTATCATGCGACAATCGGAGTGCCATTGCGATCTCGCAACCCGCTCAAAGACTCAAATCAAAGCACATCGATCTACGCTATCATTTCATCAAGGACCACGTGAACAGTGGTACAATTGAATTATACTGGTACAGATACCAATTGGCGATCTTCTCACCAAAGCCTTGCCTCCCGCTAGGTTTAATGAGTTGGTCCACCGGATTGGTATGAGGTGTTTGACTCAAGAGGAATTGATGACCTCCTAAAACAGTCTTAAAACCCGTCAAACACCAAAATATCTTTTGTAAATACATTTTTCAAAACAAAATACAAAATTATAAAACCCGATAAAACAACAAAAATATTCTTCTAATCTAATTTTCTTTCAACATGGCAAGTATATTTTTCCATCAACACTATAATCTTTCAAAATTCAAGATTTTTCCGATCAAGTGTTGAGGGGAGAAAATTATAACTTAACTGCTTCAAAACATCCGTACTTGCATGTTATCATATCCCTACTGTTTCTTTTATCAATGGTGGTAAATCTTTTCTCGTTCAATGACACCCTCGACTTATATCTATAACCTTTCATTATTTACCTAAGTCGAGGGGAGTGTCGTCATGTTTAGTTCTTAAAATCTTTGTTTGATAACCAAAATGGAAGTTAAAAGGCTTTGGATGAAAAAGGAAAAGGTGGAGGGACCAAAACTCACAAAAGATGAAAGTATTTTTCAATAAAACACTCTCCACCTAACTATTCCATCACATTTATTACTTACACCAAAAGGATCCTACGCCTAAGAATCGCTTGACAAATCCGTATCGATCATCAATTTGTAAGTGATTTCGTGTTTATAACAAGTTTTTAAGCAATGGTTTTGAATTTTCAAAATCCAACGGTTTAATCTTGAGTTATGATCATTTTTGTGTCTTACGATAAGCGCAAGAACACCAAATCATGAAAGGGTGTTTATGGTTAAAAGGATTGTGTCAAAACATGTCTTTAACATCAATGACACTAATTCTATCCTCTAAATCCACCCAGAAACACGAATTGAAGGTTTTTCAAAATTAGGGTTCTTAAGTCGAATTGGGTGTTTTCAAATGTGAAGGTTTCGTCAAAAGATTGTTGTGAATTGTTTATATCATGTTGTATTAAAGATTTCCAGCCCTATAACAACCCGTAAACACTAATTAAGTCGTAATTAGAAATTAGGGTTTAATGTTCTTGAGTTTGGGTATTTTTGATTCACCACGAATCGAGTGTTAAAACTTGGTTATTAGACTCTTATAACATCTAAGACCTACCGTAAAACGCTTGGTGCAAATCCTATGGTTAGAAATCTTATGCGTAATTCATAAACTTTAGGGTTTTGACTTACGCTGTATGACTTTCACGCCAGAACTGCTTAACATGTTTTCATGCCATGATTTGTTGTAAAATGAATATATGTGTTAAGATTGATGATATGATGATCTTATTTCAAAGCTTGCTACGCATAAAATTCGTAATCAAGGTTGATTGTTACTCACGATAAGGATCACCTTACGCCAGAGACGCTATGCGTAAGAGAAATCCCACGCGTAACTTTTACGCCGTAAGGTTCTACAATGGGACCACGCGATCCCGTGAAGGATATGCGAACAAGGATCTCACGCATAAGGTCTACTCACGAGTAAGCCTTACGCCGAAGGTCTTTATACGCCCACGCCGTAAGCTCCACGCATAAGGTCTCTTTTCCCACGCTGTAACATTTCACGCTGTAAGTAAGGATCCCACGATAAGCTTGCGCCACGCATATATCACTTCGCTTACGCCGTAACTTTGCCAAATCTACGCCTAAGCCATGATTGACCTTCATTATGAATTGTTACGTACAAACTTGTAAATAAATGAATCATAACGTCACGAAACCAATAATGTCACTAATAAACTTAATCGCTTAAAATGTTGTGTTAAATAAGTGATAACATAAACTTTAAAACTTAAAGTTAACTAACTCACGAAACTTATCACGACGACATTGGACTATTGAACAAACAAGGATCGTGGACTCAGAATAATCTTTGACATCGACATTCAATAATTAGACAATAAAACCTTCGTTGACTAACATTATGTCTTTCGATATGTTGGTTCTTTTATTAATGTTATTTCGCATCACAACATGGTCGCTCAAATGAATGTGGATGCACCGTGTTCTCACAATTGTCGACATCTTCCCTAATGGCTATCCTAGAAAGATTGGAAAGAACAACCTCGGGTTGACTTTGAAACCCTCACATGCTCGTAATCTTCCCGCTGATTGTCAGGATGTTCTAAAGAATCATCCCTACCGTAACATGCTCTCACACTCGCTACAAGATCGAGATCTACATGCAACAATTCGAATTCAATGCAAAGGATCAAGGGTCAAAGTGCAAGGATCAGAACTCTCAATCACAAACAAGTCACCATCACTCATGCACTTACGGGTCGTTCTTCTCATTCCCGAAATCGAGCCAACCGACTTTTTGCCACACCCATCGAGGAGACAGTTCTACAATTCTTGCTTGATATTGGCTATGATGAAGCTTCAGAGTTATCTCTAAGCATTCTCATGTGGAGCTTAAGAATATTCCTCAACCGTGGAGAACCCTCTACATCATCATCACCAAATCGGTCTCGGTCGTGATAGTGGCTATGAGCATCCCAAGCTCATGGAACTACAAATCTTCCGTCATTAATCAACAAAAGGACATCAAATCAAGCATCATTATGGGAAGATATGATGTCATTTCACAAGAAACTTGGCTCAAAGATTCCTATGTCGATACACAAAATTGTTGATCCAGAGAGCACTTGGACTTAATCCCGATATTCCACAAAGGCTCAATGACCCGCATAATCACGATATGTTGACCGAGCCTACCCTATCACCGTAATCAAGGAATCACAACAAAGAAACAGGTGTCAGGTTACCCGATCACCTTCCGACTAACGAAATCAAGAAGCTTGAAACGCACAAAAGGTATCTAGTAGCGAAGAGAAGGCAAAGTTGGTCATCTCGATGAAAACCTTCGAACACCTACTGGAGAACCGTAAGAGGAAGTGCCGAAGTGCAAGAAGCACGAAAGTCAAAGGAATGTCCCAAAGAGGAAACCCGCTCCAAAGAAGAAAGTTCCTCTCGTGAAGTCGCTCCTATTCCTTCACCGAACCACCAAGAAAGCTACCGACGAAAGCTCAAGATACACAATCGACGAGGAGGTTCACCACTCAATCAAGAACCGAACCACCTCTCTCAAGAGCAAAACCTCCTAGTCCTCCAAATGACCTAGGAAAAGGAAAGACTCTGACTTGTGCCTTATGAAGAAAGCTCGAAAGTGATGAAGAGCAACTGGATAAATCCTACAGAAGAAGTTTAAATTGCTAGACACCTTCAAAAGGCTAAAGAATTTGAACAAGAACAAATGGGTGGCCCCGAGGGTCGAGTGGTGGTGTCCACTCTTCACCGATCCCGATGCGTTAATCGACCCGATAAGGGAGCCGGTGCCACCACTCTTCTGCAACAACAACAACTTTTGGAGGATTCTATTGAATATGAGATTGAGGAACCCGAAAAGAAAAGACCGAGGAAATACCTCGACGATGAAACAAAGATCGATGACAAGACCATGTCTAAGGAGGAAACTTCAACCCCTAAGGACCCCAAGTCTCCTCATGTCTCCTCCTCATCCGATTCATCATCTCACCTCACCACCACCATCTAAAAGATCAACCAAATCAACATCCAAATCGTTGAAGAAGCCTACTCGATCTTGGATATCTCATGCTCATAAAAGAATTGGGAATGTCACAAACAAGTCGAAAGAAAGACATCCTCCAAAGGAAGATGAATTTCTATGTCGATCGACACAAGATATTCATGATGATCTCGACAAGATGCAAGATGAAAGGAGTATGTCCGTAAGCTCATGAAAGATGATCTTCAAGGAAAATGGATGAAATGATCAAAGGATACACTCACCGCCTCCTTATGGAGGTCGTTCCGAATCGACAAAGCGATGTATACCGCATAATCAGATCCAAATCTCTTGCATCTAGCCAAACAAGCCATGAAATCAACTCCGATGAATTTAAGCATCAATCCAGCTTGAATCTACAATCTTCTCGATGATGAATTGGTGAACCGCTAGTAGCACAAATGTCGAACGCCTCAACGCTTTGCCTCACACGGCTAAACTGCTTGAAGCTTTATTGAATACCAACTCAGTCCTCATTCCGAGAAGAAGTCATAGGCCCAAACGCTCAAGAGATGATGAAGACAAAGATCGTGATAAGGATAAAGAGCCTAAACGCACAAAGAAGTCTCGATGTATCATCCTCTATTCAAGACTCGATGCAACCTCCACCACAACGGACTCCTGCACAACAAAGATCACCTCCTCGCTCTTCACCGATAAACCTCAGATTCTCGAGTTACCGCCGAGACTCGTAAAACCGTGATCACTTTGAGTATACGGGTGGTGACGATGAGGAAGTCCGTGAGCCCCTACAACAACCCACCTCTCCCAAACAAGTTAAGAAACCGTAATCCTCATCTAGGCCTAAACAAAAGAAGAAGAAGGCGCCCATGGTCGACGTCAGATCATGGCTAGATGAAGATACAACATGTGAATTTGAATGGTTTTCACACTTGTCAACTCCACTCCCTACCCTAAGAAGGTCAAGATCCGTAGACGGTAATACATTGGAGCATGCTAAAATTATGCAAGAAAAGTTCCATGTGAAGAAGATGACGAAACCGAGTTGAGACGAATCAAGAATGAAGCTTTTCAACTGTGGAAAGATAGCTCGAAAGTGCCATCGAGGTCGAATATCACCTTGAAAACATTGCTAGAGCTATGTCTAACAACATGGATTGGCTCAACCTGTAGCAAACATCGACTTCACCAAACGGACAACCCTCCATATTACACCGATCGGTCTAAACCACTACCAACGATCGCCAACCAGATGAACCTAGGATTCCATTCAGATATTTCTTCAACAAAGACTTGGAATTTCTTCTACACGGTGGCGATGGATCAAGGAAATACGCTACATCTTTGACACTTCCATTCCCAAAGAACCATATACTCAAACCGCATAGCTATCGAGGAAAGAGCTAATCACTTGTTCTCCAACAACGTGGAAGCATACGACCGAGATGCAATGTACGGATTCATCATTGGCCGGAACGCCAAGAATCTACTACGTGTCGCCAGTTCAAAGTCTCAACATGCGTTGTTCAAGATTAAGGATATAGTTGCCATCAAACACGCTTGATCTTTCGACCAAATGGGACTACACTTTTCTCAAGAAGATTGTGGTCAAAAGGCAAGATGAACGGATTATGCATTCTCTCAAGTCGACTTTGAGAATTTGTCTATCAACGACATTGAAGACATGTACCTTGTCAAAGCATGTGGTCGCATGAGGCAATTTTCAATCAAGTACAACGTGAATTCATCAAGTCACCGCCATCTTCATCGACGATAGTCATCAAAGAACGTAGAAGATCTCCAACTCGCAATGAATCATATCGACTCGTGTTAACTTCACTCCACCTCGCCTGATCTTCCCGACATCAACCAACTCACAATATACACTCATCAAGAAACCATTCGAGTCGCTACCGCAGTGAACTTCAACGAAATTGCTTAATGGCGGTAGTGATCTTCACAAGTTTGGGGATCACACTTTGAAGATGGTTAGGATGGATTGGCTTATAGGTTGAAGGATATACGCCAAAAGATCGGGTCTCCTAAGCGATGGAATTCTCGTGATCAAAGGGATGTGAGGAGGATCATCAAAATGATTGATGAAAGGTTGTTTCGGGGGATCGCCTGTAACATTGGAAAGCTTTGTTGGTGGTCGACCCAGATTAACATCACCGCTATCAACGCCTGCTCGCACTCCCGCAACATCACCGCACTTCCCGGTACCCTTGAACCGCTTCTCTCATTATCAATTTGGATGTGTGATTATATATGTGTATGGCTTGTGCACACATAACAATGTACAACCCGTTTTGTCAAGAAAGGACCCCGTGGTACGCTTGCCACAATCCTTATAAAAGGAGCGAAAGCTTCTACTTTTGAGTAAAACCTATCAAACCTTTCATTTTTCAAGGTTTTGCTCAAAAGGACAAGTACTTCCCGTATGATTTTCAAAACCTCAACCGCTTATATCACTTGTTGAGGGGAGTATTTGAATTAAAACTTTGTTCACAAATTGTTCATAGTGGTCATCTTCCCGCAACACTCGAAATGGTCATATTTATTCTCAACTTTTCAAAAATAACATTTTATATGCCATTTTTAGGGGAGAAAATTATGTGATAAGAAATATGTTGTGTAAATGCAAATGAATCTTTGTGTAATAGACTTAACCAACGAATTGACGGTACTAAACTGTTAGTAACTCGAAAAGACTTGTCCTGGACGGGTAATAATTTCAAGCTAGTTCGCTAGTAATGTAAACATGTCTCGCAAAGGACTTGTCCAAGTAGAAAGTACCATTCGAGAAACTCTTGGTAGACATGAACTCGACGGTATGACAACCTTCGAGGTTTGTCTACACCTTCAAGGTAGTTATTAGAGCTAGTTGTCACCTAAAAGTCGACAATGTAACTCTTTAACTATGCAACGAACCGTGTCTCATGGGGATTGTCTATCTTGAGTTGATCAATTCAAAAGTGCGCTTCTTCCCACACAAGGCATTTTCCGCCAAAACTCTAAAGCACATGTGAGGGGAGTATTTCGCTAAAAGATAAAACTCTCACAATGGTTCAAACATGTTTTTCATTTACAAACCCTTTGAGAGATTTTCTTGAAAATTGGTTTTATGGCAACATAGGTTAGTCATGGAGTGATAAGGTGACTAAGGTTAGAATAACTGTCCTATGATCCGCCAGAGTCGGAGGGATCTACCCAAGGACATCACAAATAGTTAGTACTTAGAAGTCCTTAGGTACGATTATAAAAAGGAGAAAATGAGAATCGGAGAAAGAAGGAGTTGAAGAATTAAAAGAAATGCAAAGAAAAGGGTGAAAAGAAATAGCCTCCAAATTATTCAACTTAGGGCGTATAATCGGGTTCAATTCATATGCTACCGGTTGTCACTTAGTGACGCCGGTATTGAAGATTAAAAGTCGTCATGGACCCAAAGGACGCATGCACTAAACCTTCTTAGCCACTCAAGTTTCTCTCAATGTAAGCTTGTTTCATTCTCACAGGAACCCTACGTAAACTATTGGCTTTCTTAGAGATCGCCGGTATTGAAGAAGGAGACCTCTCCCGCCTCCGCCAGAAAACCAAAACGCACTATTGAGTCTAGAGCCACGAGATTCATCAAAAGATCTCTTAGGTACACTTGACATTTCATCACTTGATGTTCAACAATAAGAACATCGCGGTACATTATCGAGTCCTTCACGATCTTAGCAACTGTCGAGAACATTCATGAGAGGTTCACATCCGTGATCCTCGCGATTGAATGGAAACTCCCGCCGTGGTCAACATCAAACAACCGACAAAGCAGTCACTTCGTAACTCCCCGGATTACGCTTAGTGTGTCTCAAACGGTCTACAACAGGAGGTGATGCTTCGTGTACCTCAACGACTATCTCGAATCAGATGTACTTCGACATCGCGTTATCTCACTTGTGGGACTCAGCTCAGAACGGCCTTGTGAGAATTAGAGTTGTGTTTTCACACTATGTCATTAACACTCTCAAGTTCAAACTTGTAAGTGCCGAACCGCTTATTACTAACCGCTTGAAATGTTTTCTTCTTATGGAAGCTCCGGAGCGGGATGATCGTGCAGATTCTTCTCATGCTCACGCCAACATCATCACTAATGGAAGTTCTATCCAAAAGCAACACAACAATGTAATGATTCTTCACAAATCAAAGAATCTACAAAGTTAAAGACTTAAAGAACTTCATCAAGATCAATTCCAACGCCAAATAGCGTGTGAGCATGTTGAAGAATGACGTGGAGACATCAGAGCGGCGAAGGCACTGAGGCGCACTTGATGCGCATAACAACATACTATCACTTTCACCACAAAGAACAATAATCAAAGAACAAAGTTAAAGATGACGCCAAAGCATAACCGCTTAAAGAAAACTATTTCTACACCGGGAGATTGTTCGAATCAAGGCAATTCTTCTCACAAGAAAGAAGAATGTCGAAGACGCCAAAGTTACTATTACATCAACACCTTCACTGCTTTTCATCACTAACACTTAGGGGAGATTGTTGGAATCACTCCTAAACCTAAATCAAGTGTTAGTAATTTACATGTAATAGTTAGCTTAATTATGGCCTTTATGTTTGTTATTAGCCTTAAGCTTATGTAGAAGGCCCATGAGCTTAGCCCAAGCCCATAAAGGAAAGGAAGGAACCCTAGGAGTGTTGCCCTAGCTTCCTCCTATAAATATTTTGTATAACCCTCACTGAGGGTTGGTTGTTCAATATTTCTTTCACTCACATCTACGCCAACCGGTCTAAGTTTTACGTGTGTGTTTGTTTGTGTATTGTTCATCCGCACATTGTTCAATCGCCTTTATCTCTTTCTAGTAAGCTTGTGTTGTAAATCTAGTGACCTAACATTGACCAAGTCCATCACTCTCCATAGCGAAATCACCAAGCAAAATTGCAGTTCGAGCGATTATCTTTGCTTAACCATGGATTCTTTGAGCGTTAATTGAGTCAATGCAGATGAATGAAAAACGGCACTATGGTACCTTTTGAATGCTTTTCTTGTATGTTTGATACAACAATAATGATAGTTAAAGCATGGTAATAAACTTCTCATAGGAGTCGCGGTATAAGATGATTTGATAGCTCTCCAAACTTTATAGCGACCATATGGAACTATGATAATCACATCTAAGGAGTTGTCTGGTTGTCTTATAAGACGAACAAAAATAAAGGATTTACTATTAATGGTGTTTAGTTGTATAAAAAGAGAGATATAACACACAAGTGTCGGTCATATATGCATATTCAGTGTGACCCCTAATATATCGCTTGTTCAACAATTTACTAATAATAAAAAATATTCTTGTCCATGAAAAAAAACTTTGATAATTCTTATGGCAATTTTACAATTGAAAGAAATCTACTTGCAACAAAATAGCTGAAGAACAATTTATATGCAAAAGCATAACTATTGGTAATCATGGTGGATAAATTGTGAAGTAGAGACACATTTTATTACAAATTCTTGATACTAATTGAACCTGTATATAATTGAAGATACTTAATACTAATTTCACCGTGTGTAATAGTTTAAAAATCGTTAGGTTGTTTCACATGAATAAGGATATTAGTTTTGGGCTTATTTAGAATGGTTTGACCCTTTCCTCTTTAGCTAATTTTAATTCTTATACCATTATGTGTATTAAGTTGAGATGGCACACGAAAGTATAGAAAACTGAGAAAATAATATGTTGCTTCTCATAGCGGGTTGTTCATCAAATGGAAGTGTGTTTGGAATTAATGGATTTTACAATTGAACTCTACATGGGCCACTATTGGTTACTGCTCAGAAAAACGGTAGTTCCAACAACAATGCTCAGAAAAACGGTAGTTCCATTTGGAGTCAAATGGTCCAGGGTTACTGCTCAGAAAAACGGTAGTTCCAACAACAATGCTTATAATTATATCTTAAAAAGGAGTACCTGGCTGGAAAGTTAAACCAATTTTGCCATCAAATATATTTTGCATTTGCATTTTATCTTTACCTTTGCATGTAATGGATTGTAGCATGCTTCATTCAATTGATCAAAAAGACAAAAAAAATGTTTAAATCAGTAAGGAATAGCTAACTTGTCTAATAGAATACCAATTTATTATTGGCATAAATAATCTAGTGAAAGTTTCTTCGATGGCCAACATCATCATTTTTTGCATGACAGACTTATCCATAATGAGCAAGAAATACAAATACAGCCATCAGTTTTAACCACTATTTTTAGGATAGGATGTCATAAAATAACGTATCATTTAAGTAAACCACCACATGACTCGCAACTTTTTTTGGATCCATTACAACCTGAAACTGAGGTGAAACAACATACCTTAAAGTGTTGCTTGATATCATGTAGTTGGAACTTGGACGTCAACAAAGGTATGTTTGCACCATTTACTAATTATTATTGTAATTATACTAATTAGTAACAGCTAACAAAAGAAAAATAAAAATAAAAAATAAAATAAAAACTATAATATGCACAAAGAAGGTGAAAACACCCTTTTGACCCATATAAAAAAATGTCAGTATCCAGACATGTTTTTACTACCGCCCATTTCGTGACCTCTAATCTATACTACTTTATAATGCATTTAGGCCTTCTAAAATTAGAGAACTTAAAATTAGACTTTTTACTTTCTTTTATGGAAAGAATTAAAAGAAATAAGATAAGGAGCTCCAATCATCGAAATATGTCACTTCTCTAACTAAAAATAACAAAATGGAGGAGCTTAACAAACTAAAATAAAGAAATTCCGATAATGGGGTGACACGTATCACTCATAACTAATTAATCACCTTTATTTTTAAATTTAAATATCTTTTAATCCGTTTAATTTTTTATGATCTAATTTCACAATTTTTTAAAATTTTGTGCTCTTTAATTCAACATCCATTTTGATATATTTTTATGAGTTTTCTTTAGTAGTCGGGAAGAGCGGAGTTGAAAAGAGAAAACTACTTGAATTAGTATATAAAAATAAAAACATTTGTTCGCTCTAAAAATAGTCGTGGTCACCACTTGCGCATTCGCGGGTACCCTTCTAGTTTCAATAATGTATATGAACTTTAAAATTAATCTCTCAAACACCATTATTGTATAATGAAATTGGATTAGTACCTGCGGATCAAGTCCTGGCATAACATTTTACTGAGATTCAGTAGTGTCACGCTCAACCGTTAGGGATTGGATCCAATGTCCCTTCTTGGTTTTGCTTATTTTTTAGGCTAATCATTAAAGTCACAGATTCAGTAGTCTGACCTTTAGGGATTGCATCCAACGTCCCTTTTCGATTTTGCTTCTTTCTGAGGCTAATCTTTAAGTTCTGGTCAAAATAATAACCGACCCTGAAAAAGAAGTGTTGTTCTAGTGTTTATGACAACTAAACGTTCGAAACTTAACTGAGCATACAATATACACAGCTTATATGGAAAATTTGTGAATGTAAAGACAAATCCTTGGGCCAGAAAATGTGATCGTGTATTTAGTGTACTCGAGCTGCTGTAACCGTATGCACACAATTGTTAATACCTATGTGATTGTGATTTTGCAAAAAAGAAAATAACTTTTTTTTACCCACTTTAGAGCCCGTGTCAGCCACCAATCTAACATTTCAACCTAAGTGCGCATCAACATGGTTTTAATGCGTTGTGCTTCAGGGCACTTGTACACACAACTACAGGTGCAACTAACCGTTAAACTTTTAACTTCAAAAAGGTTAAAAGAAGGATTGCAATAAAAAAAACATCTTCAAACAACTATATAATGTTGTTGAGAAAAATAGAAAGTAACCCGATTCAGTATGTTTCTCACTTTCTAGAAATGTTAAAGAACAACGAAAAGTGAAAATTGTGGTTCCTCAAACCAATATATCAATTATAAAACACTCCCGTCCAAGAATCTTATTTACAATGTATAGGGATCGGAAATGTCGTCAATCTTATTTAGAGGCAATAGCTTATTTGAAAGTATGAGAAAAGGATATTGCTTACCTAACTGATCAACGCGCTGGCTAAGATGTTTTTAGGCTTTAGATCTCGGAGAAATACGTTTGCTGCAAATGAATTAAATCATGTTTAGAAAGATACCAAGGTATAACTTGAAACGGATGCACATATTTTTGAATGAATTGGAAGTGATGTGAGCTCAAAGAATCAAAGCACGGATAACCTGTGTGCAAGTATTTCAGCCCTTGAAGAAGCTGATAAAGGAAGAACCTGTGATGTTCTGGTGTTATGTCGTCATTTGCTTTGATGACCTGACGAAAATTGAACTCCACCATTCGTAACTTTACGGCCATTTGAATCGTTCGTCACTAACCGACAAAGCAGCAAACTCTCACGTCTTATGAACGTTCTTAAAAGTAGCATCAAAGGCCGCCGTTGCTTCATCTTTCTCAGCTTCTCTTGTCCCCAATACTGTTAAAATATCAGCAAATCAATTAACAACCATTAAGCTACAATTGCCATTTTTAATAGTTTAAACAACAAATGTTTATTCTTACAAACCCCTTTCTGATCAACTTAATAAGCCCCGTATCCCAGAAGAAGTAGAACTTATAAAATTTTCCAAAATTCAATTAAAGCCCATAAGTCTGGAATATAAGTTAATCCAAACACCCACTGAAGTTAATCTAAAAAAGTCAATCCTATATTAAGTCACAACTCTCTCACAAGTGCTTAATACCTAAAAAAACTAATTATTTACACTGATACACATTTCACTCGGTTAAAACTAACAATCCTCACAATCACTAAAAGCAAACATGCAATCAATATCAGACTCAAAGCCATCGATCACCTCTGCAAAATGAGAGTTGCTCTTCAACAACCAATTCAACTCACTACTCACCACACTGTTCCATATACACTACTTGTCATTCATTTCAGTTATCAGAAACTAAAAATAGCCATCAAATCAACTTCTTTATTTCAAATAACACCAAGCTATAATTGCTCGGTAAGAACTCGAATATTTAGAAAAACCACAACAAACACATCGGACGCATACCTTTTTATAAGAAACATAAATTTCATAAGGATCGCTACTCATATTCATAGACTTTAACACATAATGATGACAGGCGTCATGGTTTTCATTGAAACTTTTTAGTATATCCTTAATGACGGGCTTCAATGGTAACAAACTAACAATCAACTCAACTTCCTCCAAAAAGAAATAAAAAAATGACAGGAACTAAAGTAACAAAATAAAGTCAAAATTATTTTACCTTAGTGACATTATAATGTGTTTGTATTGATGCATCATCACTCTCATTTAACTCTATATATTGATATCCCATGTTTCATTCATAAATGAGTTCTTAAAGCACTACTTTTGTAAATAATTGAAGTAGGAAGTTCCTGCATCACAAATTCAAATTGTATGTTATCGTTCAACATCTATAGTGAATTTTTACTGAGAAAACAATTTAATTAAGCATATCAACAAATACTTCATAGGCATGCAATCTTAAAAACTTAGATTAAGAGAGAGTAACAATGGTCCATATGTGTCCCTCTTGTTCTCTTCATCTGGCCATAGGAGATCAAAAATAAAATGGATACCTTTCCGTGAAGGTAGAACAAAATTGTGATAAAATTGGCCCGGATGATTAACAAAGTAAATTAGTGATAAACAACCTTGATTTGTATTTCATAGATTATCAAAAAAAGTATAAAAAATGTTTTATTCAAACATTTCGTCAAACATGTAATACGCATATATTTAGGCCCGCCACAAACCTGTTGAGAAAGCCTTGTAAACATCTAATTCAATTGAATAAGAAACTAAGAATGATCCGATTTATGCGAAAAGGAAAAACACACAGAATGTCATATAACTGAGCATACCAAGGATCAGATTCACAAAAGCATCAGAAACACCTAAACACAAACAAAGATTGTTTACCTTTTGATCAAAAAACGACATGAGTCGTTAGTTTTTTATTCTCTTTTTGGCCCATGTTTTTGCCAATTCTTCACCCACATCTACCATTAACACACTAAAAATAGTAAAAACAATGAAAACAAAACCAAGTAACTTAATATAAGAACACATTTTTATTGGAGCATAATAAGACCACTTACCTGGTCGAACTGAGGCTGATGGAAACCTTTGTCATTCACAATCATTATGAAACGCCCAGGCTAAATTTTTTTTTTTTTTTTTTTTTTTTTTTTTTTTTTTGAACATATAAATATTTACACCAACATTTATATTAACACATCAAAACTATACATAACATATATCATTCGCCTTGACCCGTACATGATCAAAATGGGTCAATATGGGTAAGAATGGCACTATGCCAAACACCCTTTAAACTATAAAAGAAACTACTTATCTACTTGATTATCACATAGCCATGAGTTTATATGTTCATACACAAAAGCATACAACCTAGGGTGTTTCTTGGTAAGAGAGCGTGTAGGGAAAAGGCTCATTACCCAAGTATCCCACCGAGGTCTAGTTCTCGGTCTTCGTACCCTTCGTAGCACTACCACTAGCTTCACCTATAACAAGTACAACAAAGCAACGTAAGCACAACGCTTAGTGAGATAACATATAAAAGATACTAATCATAACATGGCATGATATTATGGTTGCTTCGTAGACAATGAGTACTTGTTTATTATTATATAGTCGCCCACTAAGGACGTGAACCCATATTGGTTCAATATAACTGAAAATGTTCTAGTCGTCCACTTAGGACGTCTAAGTCATATATTCCATGACTTTGAGTCGCTATAAACACTGGTCATCCACTTAGGATGTCTAAGTCTCATTTACAAAATGAGATGCTAATAAGGCTCGATCGTCCACTTAGGACGCCTAGGCTCCCTTCGAGCATGTAATGACATAATAACACATGTCGTCCACTTAGGACGCTACACAAATAATATTATAATATTTAAGTGAAAATACTTAACTAAACCCAAACGGGTCATTTGGGGCTGTTTTGACCCGTCTAACATATATCACATATAAACCTTCTATATGTAAGGTATTTAAGCACATAATATATAATTACAACACTATATACCGTAACACTAGTATATAACATGAACATGAACGGGATCACCACAAATAGAGGGGCACATTAACGAGTTATTAAGGACCCGTTTCTACACTTAAATATGTTACTCACCTTACAGCCGCTTGAATAGAATCACGAGCTTCCTAAAGACGTCCCCGGTTAACACTTATAACCTAGGAACACATAATTTTTATTAAGCTCATTAGGAACTTGATAAGACTTATCATAATAAGCTAATAAGCCATAAGGGGGTGTTTGGTTCGTGGCTTATATAACCATGCCATCACAATTTCTAAAATTAACTCCATAAATTGGTGTCATGGCATCCTAACAAGGTACCCATCATATTTCTAAACCATTACATGGATTCTTAGTGATTTTAGAAAATCACCTCTTTTACATAATCATGTAAAATTCTACAAAAACCCCATAAATGGCATAAAAACTTAATCTTTTAGCATTACCCATTAAAGGGTAGTTCTAAAGCATGAATTAGAGATCAAAGTATGATTTTTACCTCAAATTGGATGGTGGGAACCCTAATTTATTCGTTTATAGACTTGGACAAGGTGATATCTTACTTGAATCTTGCTCAAAATCAACTTGGAATCAAAACCCTAGATCATAAGGAAGAGATATGTATGTGTCGCCATTTTTGAGAGGGAATAAGAAATATGTCGATATTTCTGGATTTCTGGTTCTGATATATCTTTGTGATATTTGTACAAGTTTATTCACTTGACAACTTTAGTCCCTGTAGTAGGACCAATTCAAAGTTAGTCCTTTTTGCTATGACTTAATTCATGTGAGGTACTTTGACTAACCATATTATATAAAAAGTGATGGAAGTCAACTAGGAAGCGTATAAAATAGTAATAAAACATTACCGTGGAAATTGGGGTGTTACAACTCTCCCCCACTTATTCGGTTTGTGTCCTCACAAACCATTCCTGATAAAAAGCGGGTAGTATTTAATGAGCTCTCTTGGTTTCCCATGTATACTCTAACCCCTTTTTGTGCTTCCATCTGACTTTAAGTAGTAGGACCTTTCTTTTTTTGAGTTTCTTGACCATGGTGTCAACAATCTCTACCGGCTCTTCAACGTAGTCAAGTTTCTCATCAACTACTATGTCCGCTAGAGGGACATACTCTGCCTCATCTGCCAGACATTTTCGTAGCTGAGACACGTGGAAAGTATTATGGATGTTGTTTAACTCCTCTGGTAACTCAAGTCTGTACGCTACCTTTCCAACTCTGTCAGTTATTCTGAATGGGCCAATGTAACGTGGTCCTAGCTTCCCACGCTTTCTGAAACGGATAACACCCTTCCATGGAGAAACTTTCAGCATAACACGATCACCGACCTGAAATTCTATTGGTCGTCTCCTCTTGTCCGCATAGGACTTCTGTCGATCTGGGCCATCTTAAGCCTTTCTTTGATCGATCAATCTTTTCATTCGTCTCATTGTACAACATCGAATCTAATTCTCTTTTGCCCAATCTCACCCCAACATATAGGAGTTCGACATTTCCTTCCGCACAACATCTCGTATGGAGGCATCTTATCTTGGAGTGATAATCGTTATTGTCGAGAATTCGCTGGCGCTAAGTACTTATCCCAACTACCACCGGTCAATAGCACAGGCTCAAGCATATCTTCTAAAGGTCTCGAATGGTCCTTTCACTCGTCCATCCGTCTCTGGATGATAAGTCGTACTAAAATGGACACGAGTACCTAGATTTTCTTGAAATTTCGCCGAATCTAGAAGTAAATCGATATCTCTATCTCGATACTATGGACCGGTACTCCATCAAGACCGCTACTTGCGAAGATACAACTCACGAGAGCTTCGAGGACATCGATTCCTTAATAGGAAGGAAAATCGCACTCTTTGTTAAGCGATCTACAATCACCCATATAGCATCATCTTGACGCGGTGTCTTGGGTAATTCGTGATAAGATCCATAGTAATCCTTTCCCATTTGACACGGGAATCTCAAGAGGTTGTAGCTACCATAAGGTTGTTGATGTTCTGCCTTAACTTGGAGACAAGTAAGACACTGCTCGACATATTTTACAATGTCTCTTTTCATACCTGGCCACCAATAATCTGGTTTAAGATCATAATACATCTTGGTGGCACCTGGGTGAATAGAATATTTTGACTTATGAGCCTCATCAAGTAACAACTTTTTGAGCTCTTTATCATTCGGTATCCATATTCTACCGAAGCGTGCTCTGAGCCCTCGTGAGTCTACAACTAAGTTGTGCACCTGACCCACGAGCCGCTCTGAATTTACATCGCCATTTTCCCATGCTTCATGCCGAATCGATTTTATATGCTCATAAAGTCGGGGTAATCACCATCCGTGATTTGACCAATAAGGAGTCGTGCCTCGCTTCTACTCAAGGCATCTGCTACAACGTTGGCTTTCCTCGGATGATAAAGGATTTCACAATCATAGTCCTTGACTAGATCTAACCAACGTCTTTGCCTCATATTGAGGTCACGCTGATCAAAGAAATATTTGAGGCTTTTATGGTCGGTAAAGATCTTGATCTTTACACCGTAAAATAATGCCTCCACGCTTTAAGGCAAGGACTACTGCGCTAGCTCTAAATCATGAGTAGGATATTCTTCCTCATGTTTCTTAAGTTGTCTGAGGCATAGGCGATGACTCGACCTCTCTCGATAAGAACACAAATGAGGCCATTAGAAGATGCATCACAATAAACTTGAAATCATCATTGCCTTACCGCAATACTAAGACGAGCCCGACTTAACTTCATTTAAGAGTGAAGGCGACTTCGATCCTCATCCCACTCGAAAATTACATTCTTGCGGGTGAGCTCGAAGGCGAAAGCAATCTTTGCAAAATCTTGGATAAAGCGGCGGTAGTAACCCGCAAGTCCAAGAAATGATCTAATTTACGTGGGAGTTTGGGTCGCTCCCAATTCATGATGGCACCGATTTTAGTGGATCTACTTTAATGCCCTCACTATTTATGACATGCCCAGAAATTGAACTTCTGGGCGAACTCACACTTCGAGAACTTAGCATAAAGCTTTTCTCGTCTTAACATCTTGAGGACTTGGCGCAGTGGGTTTCATGATCACTAGGCGATTTGGAATAAATGAGGATATCGTCGATAAACACAATAATCGACTTATCTAACATCGGACGACGTAATCCGATTCATTAGGTCCATAAAGTCTGCTGGGGCATTCGTCAAACCAAATGGCATAACTATAAACTCATAATGCCCATATCTAGTTCGGAAGTCATCTTCGGGATATCTTCTTCCGAATCTTTAACGATGATATCCGGATCCGAGGTCTATTTTTGAAAAGAAACTTGCATACAGGTCGATCAAATAAATCATCTATCCTAGGAAGAGGATAACGATTCTTGATAGTAACTTTATCGAGCTCTCGTGAGTCGATGCACATGCGCATACTACCATCCTTCTTTTCACAAAGGATCGGTGCTCCCAGGGGAACTCATGGGCGAATGAAACCCTTATCTAGCGTTCTTGTAAGCGCTTCATGAGTTCTGCATTTACGATGGGGCAAGTCCGTAGGAGTTTTGGCAATAGGAGTACTCCACGGAATAAGATCAATGTGGAACTCTCACCGCTCATCGTGGCATACCCGGGAGTTCCTCTGGAAAGACATCGGGAAATTCCCGAACAATTGGAATATTATCAAGATTTGGAACAGACTTATGAATATCAACAACATGAGCTAAATAGGCTTGACAGCCACGCGCCAAGTATCTCTTGGCTCTAGCATAAGTACAAATAGCAAGGTTAGCCTTCTTACGCTCGCCATAGATGATTGTTTCTCCCCCACTTGGGGTTCTGATTCGGACTAGCTTATGTCGGCATACAATGATGGCTTCATTCATACCGAGCCAGTCCATACCTATGACTACATCAAGCTCTCCCATAGGGAGAGGAATTAAATCGATTAGATACTTATCATTATCGACTTCTATTTCGCATTCGAAGACATCGGTTACACGTATCACTTTGTTATTAGCTACTTCCACATCTAATGGTGGCTTAAGTCGACTAATCGAATGAAAATCTCCTACTAAACCTTTCGGATACAAAAGATCTATCGCACTGAATCAAATAGCACACGAGCAGGTAATAGATTCACAAAAAAGGTACCTGTCACAACGTCATATGCTTCCTTAGCTTCATCTATAGTCATCTGATGAACACGGGCTGGTGGTCTATGTGGTCTTTGGACAGAGGGAAGGCGGGGCTCTGAAGGTCTAGAGGTGGATGGCGCCCTCGCTTTGTCCGTATTCCTCCTAGGCTCTTCTTGACGCGGAGGAGGAAGGGTCCGACATTGGGACAAGACTCGATCGTGTGCTTTGGATCATAGCATTTCTGCAAACACAACGGTTTTGGACAATCTTCTTGATGTGACTGTGCTCACCACAATCAGAAAGGTGTCTTGCTACCTGCACGACATTCTCCTGGGTGAAACCTTTTACAATTCGCACACTGTGGAAAGCTCCTACCCCCCGTACTAGGATAAGCCTCATTCGGCTTAACTTTCTTCTTAGAAGAACTAGCCTGCTCCACCTTTCTTTTATGAGGAATTTCTTCCTCCTTCTTTGTTTCTTGTTCTCGCTCTAAAGCTGCATTCATGAGCTGATCCATGTTTTTCCAATCCCTGGCTGAAATAAACTGACGGATATCTTTTCGAAGCATATCCACATAATGTTTCATAAGCAACCTTTCGTCATTAGTATATTCAGGTAGAAAATGTGCTCTGTCAAGGAAGGTCATGGAGAATTCATGTCTCGACTCCGTCTGCAGTGCGTGCATCTAGAAGTCTCGCGAATCTTATTAAGTTCCGCCTGGAGCAAAGTTCGAAAGAGTAATTCCTTGAACTCCTTCCAAGTCATACTCTAGCAATTTACGGTCTTTTTGATGCAGGGTCCAATTCCACCATGTTTTAGCCCGATCACGAAGGAGATTAATAGCAAAATTAACCCAACGATCCTCAGGGCATTTACTGGTGGAAAACGCCCCTTCAACATCCTGGATCCATCTGTGGCATTTAAAAGGATCTTGTTCTCCCGAGTAAATCGGGGGCTTGCAAGCTGCGAAGTCAGTATAAGTAACTTCCTTGGGTGGCGCGACTCTTGCAGCTAGTTTCTGATCAAGTTCTGTTGTGATAGTCTGAGCTATGATCTCACTGAGACGTTCTGTATAATATGGTATAGCTGCTTCCTGTGCCTTGGCTATCTCTTGAGATATTATATCTACGATCCGCTCAGCCATAGCATCGTGAATAGGAGCGTTATCATGTTCATCTGTCCGCTTGATCGGGAGGACTCCGATCATCTTGTTCGTATGTCTACATGAGTCGGCCATTCGAGTTGTTAGGAGGTATTTCACCATATCTACCGAAAGTTAAACATATTGCACGATAAGAGAACAATAAGAGTCACCGCAAGATTCATAATGTATAGATTTCTATATGCATGAACTTAATATTACTATCGGGTTCATTCCTTTGGTGTAACATAATATCGGTAAATTCCGTTATGTGACACGATTATTACCACGTTGGCGAGGCGTCGTAATAATTCCATCAGATAATCAAGTCCTCACCTTGATCATGTACACCAAATTCATGAATACTTGTAATATGTTTACCATACAACCAATGTATGTTGCACTAATACTAATACTGATGCTACATAATAATGCGGAAACGTGTCTAATACTATAGGTCCCACGGAGCCTAGGTTTAAGTCTAAGTACCCATCTTGGATACCTAAATCCCTTAAACCACTGCTCTGGTACCAACTTGAAACGCCCAGGCTAAATTTTTTTTTTTTTTTTTTTTTTTTTTTTTGAACATATAAATATTTACACCAACACTTATATTAACACATCAAAACTATACATAACATATATCATTCGCCTTGACCCGTACATGATCAAAATGGGTCAATATGGGTAAGAATGACACTATGCCAAACACCCTTTAAACTATAAAAGAAACTACTTATCTACTTGATTATCACATAGCCATGAGTTTATATGTTCATACACAAAAGCATACAACCTAGGCGTTTCTTGGTAAGAGGCGTGTAGGAAAAGGCTCATTACCCAAGTATCCCACCGAGGTCTAGTTCTCGGTCTTCGCCCTTCGTAGCACTACCACTAGCTTCACCTATAACAAGTACAACAAAGCAACGTAAGCACAACGCTTAGTGAGATAACATATAAAAGATACTAATCATAACATGGCATGATATTATGGTTGCTTCGAGACAATGAGTACTTGTTTATTATTATATAGTCGCCACTAAGGACGTGAACCCATATTGGTTCAATATAACGAAAATGTTCTAGTCGTCCACTTAGGACGTCTAAGTCATATATTCCATGACTTTGAGTCGCTATAAACACCGGGTCATCCACTTAGGATGTCTAAGTCTCATTTACAAAATGAGATGCTAATAAGGCTCGATCGTCCACTTAGGGCGTCTAGGCTCCTTTTCGAGCATGTAATGACATAATAACACATGTCGTCCACTTAGGACGCTACACAAATAATATTATAATATTTAAGTGAAAATACTTAACTAAACCCAAACGGGTCATTTGGGGCTGTTTTGACCGTCTAACATATATCACATATAAACCTTCTATATGTAAGGTATTTAAGCACATAATATATAATTACAACACTATATACCGTAACACTAGTATATAACATGAACATGAATGGGATCACCACAATTAGAGTGGCACATTAACGAGTTATTAAGGACCCGTTTCTACACTTAAATATGTTACTCACCTTAAAGCCGCTTGAATAGAATCACGAGCTTCCTAAAGACGTCCCGGTTAACACTTATAACCTAGGAACACATAATTTTATTAAGCTCATTAGGAACTTGATAAGACTTATCATAATAAGCTAATAAGCCATAAGGGGGTGTTTGGTTTATGGCTTATATAACCATGCCATCACAATTTCTAAAAATTAACACCATAAATTGGTGTCATGGCATCCTAACAAGGTACCCATCATATTTCTAAACCATTACATGGATTCTTAGTGATTTTAGAAAATCACCTCTTTTACATAATCATGTAAAATTCTACAAAAACCCCATAAATGGCATAAAAACTTAATCTTTTAGCATTACCCATTAAAGGGTAGTTCTAAAGCATGAATTAGAGATCAAAGTATGATTTTTACCTCAAATTGGATGGTGGGAACCCTAATTTATTCGTTTATAGACTTGGACAAGGTGATATCTTACTTGAATCTTGCTCAAAATCAACTTGGAATCAAAACCCTAGATCATAAGGAAGAGATATGTATGTGTCGCCATTTTTGAGAGGAATAAGAAATATGTCGATATTTACGGATTTCTGGTTCGATATATCTTTGTGATATTTGTACAAGTTTATTCACTTGACAACTTTAGTCCTCGTAGTAGGACCAATTCAAAGTTAGTCCTTTTGCTATGACTTAATTCATGTGAGGTACTTTGACTAACCATATTATATAAAAAGTGATGGAAGTCAACTAGGAAGCGTATAAAATAGTAATAAAACATTACCGTGGAAATTGGGGTGTTACACATTATCTGATTTTTGATACATATAAGACATGAATACAAGTTTGTCTCAACCATGGTGCCTGAAACAAAACAAAAACTCAAATAGAAAATGATTAAATTCACAGTCAAGGAAATGAGAACCTGATTAGAAAAGGAAAAAAAAACTTGGATAATCAATGAAGGCTATCATTGAAGACACGCTCCTTCTGTGTTGTTAATGATAGTAATTGTGATTATGTATTATGTTTAATTGACGATCGTTTGAATTGAAGATCTAATCCATTACCTTTGAACAAAAACCACTTGAGCTATCAGATTATTTGATATGTTTGGTCCATGTTTTGGCTATTTTTCACCTACATCAACCATTAACAAATAAAAAATTTATTAATTAATTATCCATTATCAAATCACAACAAAGAGGAGATGCAATAAATCAAAACAACTGATAAATCGAAACTGAAAGAAATGACATCGAGATTACAAATATAACCGAAGAAGCAGCGTACCACTTTTTCATTAAATTTATATGAATCAGGATGCTCCGCTTTTTCAATCACATCATAAACATAAAAAAAAATCAGCAATAATACAAAACCTAATCGATTCAATACAATTAGAACTTACCGAAATTACTGAGTTGTTGGGGTTGATGATAATCTTTGAATCAAAGATATATAGACCAATTTGTAGGTTATTTTTTGAGTTTTTTTAATGCATTGAATTCGATTGATGAATTGAAACTGAAAATTGAACATTGATTTAGAACAGAGGAGCGTATAGAGGAAGATTGGTGATTAATGGACTTGAATACTTTACAAAAATAATACAGAGGAGCGTATGTTTTGTTTGACTTTGTGTTTTGTGACCATTTAATGTGTTATTATAAAAGTGTAAGCTTGAAGGTGTTGTACAATGATGCTATATAAGGTAGGTGTTTTAATAATAAAATTTAATGCGATGCTTTAAAGTGCTTGTACAAAACCTTGTTTTATTAGTTAAAATAGATAGATAGCACATTTAATTACAGCCATTGATTAAACAATCTAACGGTTCAATGAGAGTTCTCGCAGTTCTCGCACTTAATAGGGTTCTCAAAATAAAGATACACGTGACTAATATTGTTAGATGTCACAAAAAATAGAATAGAATTACATAAATTTTTATATTAGCTTATTTTCCAATTAGCATTAAATTAGCTAGTTATCAACCATGTAAAATCGCGTTTACGTGATAAAAGAACCAAGAGTTAAACTCGATAAAAGGATGAAATTAAGATAGAAATTAAGAAACTAAAAGGTAAACTTAAAAAATGAAAACAATCGAATAAGAAGTTAAAAAAATGATTTCTCATAAGCCCATATTCTTATAAAAAATCTTTGCTTTTTAAGGGTCCGTTTGGTATATAGATGGATTTAGGATTTAGATTTGGATTTTGATTTGCATTTGATGTAAGAGAGAGAAAAAAATGGGATAAGAAAAAATAATATAATTAAATTAAAAATAATAATTTATAATTAATAAAATATTTAAAATTATTTCTATTAATTTATAATATAATATAAAAATAGATTGAGCGAGAGGGTGATAGTAACGTCGCCCACAAATGTCATCAAATGTCAGAATACCAACCAACTTACCCTGGATTTGACATAGTGCCTATTTATCGAATTTAGTATCAAATTCAACAGTAAAAAATCAACCAAACAACTGATTTTTCATTTAAAAGTCCAAACCCAATCAAAACCTCTAAACCAAACGGGCCCTAACTCTTTTCTACTATATACAACTATTTACTCATGTGATCTAACATGTCATATATAAATTAATAAATAAATAAATAAAAAATAAAAATCTCTCTCTCTCTCTCTCTCTCTCTCTCTCTCTCTCCCCCTCCCAATGATGTTGTATTTTTCCGGCAAGTTGTTTTCTTCATTTATCTTTTCTTCTTCTTAAAAATTATACCAAACATAGTTTACATTACAACTTTATATATATCACATAAAAACGATTTACAACACTAAAAATTTGATGCCCCTGTTTATATGATGCCTTAGGTTGTCGCCTGCACCGCCCATAACCCAATTCGGCCTTTGTGATAACGCGTTATGAGAATGAGACAACACGTGATACATGTTCTCATAACTACGTTCTAAAAAGAATTTATCATGTTATTATTAAGATGTTCGTTTTAAGATAGGTTATATCAAATATCAAATTCATCTATCAATATCTATATTTGTACTTTTTATAGAAAAGATTGCACATCTCCCCTTAATAGATTTAAAATGTAATTAATGTATTTTGACAGTAAATACAAGTTTTAATGCAAAGAAATTTTATAATTTTTTCATAACATTCTAGTACCTCATTTGTTATATCTTTGAATTACTACATTTGTTAATAATCATAGAATTGCAAAATAAAAAATATATTTCAAAGCTCGATATAAATATTATTCAATCGCATCCAGAACCAACAAAAACACCCTGTGGAATCTTGGATATCCAACTAAAACAAACAGCAAAAACAATAAATTACTTTTTATGAAAAGAATGTATTTTGAAAGTAAATACAAGTGTTAATGTAAAGAAATTTTATAATTTTTTAGTACCTCATTCGTTATATCTTTGAATTACTACATTTGTTAATACAAAGTACACAAATAATTTCATAAATTGAAAAATAAAAAATATATTTCAAAGCTCGATATAAATATTATTCAATCGCATCCAGAACCAACCAAAACACCCTGTGGAATCTTGGATATCCAACCAAAATAGACAACAAAAACAATAAATTGATTTTTATGAAAATTAGTACAAATACTGGCAAATGATGCAAATGTAAAAAGTGTTAAGTGTTAATCATATGATTTTATATGTATTACACATCCCTACTCTATATAAAGGAGGGTTTGTTTGAATCGCATCTCCCCTCAAAATTCTAAAAAAATGACACCTGACATTTCACTCCCCAAAACTCCCTCCATCGTCGGATCTATTCCCTTTCATATTTCGCATTAACACCATAATTCCTCTTCACAATTATTCTTCAAAATCAAAATGCATAACTATGATCTTCAATTAAAACCCTACACCCAATTACCTTGCCCAATTAAATGTTTATTATCAATCAAAAACACTGGATCAATAGCAGATAACAAACACACACACAAATTCTCACAAACCCTAACAAAAATTAATGAATACAATTTAGATCCCTGACCTGGAATAAAAAAACATTTAGATGAATACCTTTATGAATCACAAACCAAAAAACACCTACGCAGATGATCCGCTGATTCTAAGTTAATTTTTATATATATTTTTTTTGTTTCGATTGAATAAAACTAGGTTAGCCATCAGTTTTAATATATGATGGATTAGAGATTAGCTACATATACATTTATTGATTATGATAGTTGATTTTATTTTGCGTACCAAGTGTTTGATGAAAGTCCCAAATGATCTTCAGTACGTTTTGGAGTTTGGAAAATGGCCTTCACGCAACCTTTATAATTTAGAATAATCCATGTCCATATGCAGTCGCATCTATTGTTATTTACCGAAAGTTTCCAGTAGCTTACAATTAGGATGACCAAGTAACTTACAATTAGAATACCTTCGAAAAATTAACGTATACCAATCTTATGATTATTATTTTCTATATCCTACATTGTGCTCCAAATGTTACTGTTATTATTTTCTATATCCGTTTATTCTTCCAGTGATACATGCTACATAGATAGAACACAATGTAGTGTAGATTGTGTCCTGTTTTTGCTCTTGATCTATGTATATATAAGGTGCTTCGCAGTAAAATGACTTTGGAATCCGCACAAAAAGTCATGGTTGTATCCACCGAGTAAGATTTCTTGGCTTGATTTTTAGAGTATTTCTTTGTTGTTACATTTCTATGAATATTAGTAATTGTATGATGATGTCTACAAATTTTTAACGACAAGGTGTTAAAGAAAAATTATGATTTGCTCAAGCTGTGTGTTTGGAAGAAAAAGCAAAGACTATTTTATCTTGCGAGGTTCATATATCTGAGTTTGAGGATGTTGTAAGGTCTGTTCCGAGTGAACCTTGCCACATGTTGAAGAAATTAGTACGTTATAGCAATAAGCCTTTAACTGAAAAACTTAAAATTTCATAATGTTGGAGGACCTTTCTGCAATTATACCAACTCTTGATGTTGTCAAGGAGCTTTGTTTGTGGCGAAGTCCTGGTTAACCAAGTCTAAGCCAATTTGGTGGTATGGAAGGTTCACCTATGAAGGATGCTTCTTTCTTGCTATTGCATGCCATTCAGTTGGTTCCTGATATCAGCTGCACGCCTTGTGTTTCTTAACCGTTTTTCATTTTGAGTTGTGCGGGTCTTTTGGATTGGTCATTAACAAGCAATTTTCATGGCCTCTTCAGGTTACTTTATAGTATTTCAGAATTACCATAGTACGATAATGTTGACTTTATATTAAATTTCTCTTTTTATATGTTTCTGTGAAGGTGGTAGAGACCTCTTTTGGCTGTATGCGGGCTTCAATTTAGTTTTCAATTTGTTTAGCATAAAACTTCAGGTTTATTCACCGATCACAATACCGAAGTCTATATTGTTTAGCATATTTCGACCATTTTTTTTATAGAAGATGATATATGTGGCATTTACGCAGTTATCATTTGTCAAACATGACTTAGAGAAAATTAATTTCATTACGTCCACAAGAAATAGCAACTTGAATGAACAACTTCTTCCAATCAACTAATTCTTTCTTCATTCGCAAATCAAGGTAACTGAGTTGAAAGATAATGCAAAATTAGTCTAATTTATCATTATACACGATATATATTAACTTTATCTTCTGGTTTGCATGTAAGATTAAGATGGTAGCTTTGACTAACTATGATACCCAGCGGTTTCAAATTATAACTAGGTAAACGACATCCCAATTGTTAGCAATCAGGTAATTAACTATGGCTGAGCGACCAATTCACATTCGAAAGGTAATATTCTAAACCGCTATTGATGCACTTAAGATCCATGATGTTACACGAACGTACATGTCATTTCCCCTCTAATAATACTTTTATTATTTTTGTAGCATGTCTAATTAAACAACTGAGGGCTTCTCACATGTTATTTTTGCCACAGGATATCGCAGGATAATGTTACATTCGAATAGTAAAAGTTGAGGTGGTAGCCTTTTGTAAGCAATTTTAGCCTAATATTCGTATGAAACTAAGAGAACGAATATCAATGATTTACATATTCAATGTCAATAGTATTTTAACATGATTACTAAGTATATTCCATTCTGCTACCAATATACGCATTGAGCTATAAGTTCTCAATAGATAATATGTTATTAAAGTCAACTCAATGTGAGACTCATTGTTTCCTTCATGTTTTTCTGTAGTGTTATTCTGTCTGCAGAATCTCCCAACCACCAATAGGGCAAGTTGGTCTTAGTGAGCAATGCTTTGATGAAGGGAGGGGCATTAGCTAAAATCCTTTTTGTAAATGAACCTACAAAACCATATTTTAGGTATATTCTTCTAATAAAGTAACTTAACGTTTAGAAATGTGAGACTCATTTTTTCCTTCCGGTTTTTCTGTAGTGCTATTCCGTCTACAGAATTCTCCCAACCACCAATCGGGCAAGTTGGTCTTAGTGAGCAACATGTGACAAGAATGTCTCGCAATTACTATAATATTTTTAGAGATGGCAAGATAAGTGGGTGGGTGGGTTGGTCAAATGGGTCTCGGTGAAACTCGATCCTTTGTTGGTCTTGGTTAAAGACATTGGTTGAATTAGGTTGATGACCAACACTTTTTGTCCATTATAATTATTTTCTAATAGTTAACGAGCAATCATCGGTACAAAAACCAATATTATTTTATTTCTATAAATGAAAATTTTACAGGTTTAATGTATAATCAATATACTTTGCACAGTTCTGAGCCTGTTCGACTCATTTGATTATTTTATTTGGCCCGTAAGCTATAAAACACAATCCGTTTATAAGTAATGGATTGAAATTGCCACCCCCGTATATTTTGTTACCACATACGTCTATTAATTCAAGACAAAATTAATGGCAATAGAAGCATATGGTGACATCGACGTCTATACAACAAATTTTAGGCCCTTAAAGGTCGCTTCTTTTCTGCCTTCCGATAGAGTTCTTATGGGCTTATTTGAATTTGGAAGCAATCATAAGCACAATTTTGAGAGTTAAGAGCTTATCAAGTTGATTAAATGGACTTAAATAATCCATAAGCTTAAACTGACAGCTGACAAGCCAAAAAAGTTAACTTATGAGCTTTTTCAAACTCAAGTAAACTCATAACTCATTAGTGATAAGCCATAAAATAACCTAATCCAAACACCCCCTTAATATTGATTCACGCTGGCATATCAGACATGCTCATATCTACCTTGTGTCACTTAGGCTCATTGTTGCAAAATCTCAAGTGCTCGGGTGTTTCACCTAAAGTTTGGAAGATGGGTGGGTCGGATAACGGGTTACTTTTTAGCACTAATAAAACTTGAACACTTGCCCATTTTAAATATTCATAATTAATTGAAGTGTTAAGCAAGATAAATATGTGAACGTAATAATTATGCAATATTTTGACATAAGGTCTTGCCATTGCGTGTTACGCTTATTAAAAATTGTCTATCATTAGCTTGCAAGATCGTGAGACAAGCACATGTAAATAGCTTCTATAATGCTTTTCATTACAGTGGCCACATGTTATGGTCCGGTGGTTGGGTATTGGTTTAATTAAATTTAATTGACATTGCGACCTCTAATATTGTTTCTATAACAAATATATTTACAATGGTTATGAAACTGCTAAATAACAAGAAGCTGATAGACTGGTCGGATTAGCTGCAACAACTAATGTGTCATTCCATATTCAAACAAGGCAACATAGAGGCTCGCATGTAATGATTGCATTTGTACCTGTTGTGGCACCATGACCCGTGGTGGCACAAAATCCTGCAGTGATCAATATGAAGACATGACTGTATTGTCGTGTTGTATCTAGTACACATTTGCAAAATGATGAAATGTCGATAAAGCAACACCTCACATTATGCAATATTTTGACAAAAGGTCTTGCCATTGCAAGTTCGCTTTATCGTAGGCGACTTGAAAACATGATCATGGGAACATGAATGAGGTCGGGGACATAGTAACTCCTCAAATGGAAAGACTATTCGTATTTCCTCCTTTTAATAATATGGTGGGGTAAAGGTTCTCCAATCGAATGACAAGTATGGCGGTAGATATTTAAATAAGTAGTTAGGGGTGTTCGTGTAAGATTACTTATAATGTCTAATAGATTATCGCGCTATGAAAGCACAAAAGCTCAAAAGCGTTTTAAGTAGAAGTGTCGACTTCTTTGTAATATTATGCAATGCTAACTTGATAAGTGATATGACGTAGTATATATATGTAATCTGAATTCATAAAACTCAGTCTTAAACTTCGACGACAACATTTGTTGTTTGTTAAGCTATTGAACAATTGATTATAGTGAGTGGAGAGAGGTGGTACTTAAAGTACTCCGTATGTAATAAGCCATAGAGAATGAAACGAACCTGCTATAGAATTCATTTAGGGACAACAGTTTTTCGGGAGCTCAGACATATTATCAAAGGTCATACAATGTTATTATTCCTCTATTTCAAGTAATATAGAAATGTGTAGGTGCGTTTATTTGCTTTCAAACTATGTATTTTTTTTATGTTATCTCAGTTGTAATGATAACATGTGAAGCAAAAAAAAACACAATATTGACATCTACGGTATTCATGTTGGTATTAATCTGATTTCAAGACTATTTTTCAGGAAAGGGGGAATTGGAGACGTTTAAAAGAGGAGCGATTGATTTGTATGTGCCCTTATGCCAAACAACGGCTCCACACAAATCAGAACAACATAATCAAAGTTATTTAGGTTGATTGCGGATGATTTGCAAGTGGCATACTACGTTTCCTTTTTTTTCTTTTAGTATTATATCATTTACGTTATTTATATTTAATCATTTTTGTACAACATTTTTATGTTTCCTAATAAGTCTTAAAATCAGGTTTTATCAGTATGATCAAAATTCTTGTGTAATTTATTAGTTTTTTGTTTACTAGTTGTGGTAACTTTTATATTAAACTAGTGTGTTACGTGTGTATATTACCCTTTTAAGGCTTTAAATTCCCAACTGGTAGTTTTTATTTTTTAGTTAATTCTCTTCCATCTATAGTAAATTACTCTTGTCCATTATTAAAAACAAACTTAATCGATTACTTAGTGCAATAAGATGGTTTATTGCATCAAGGTAAACCATACATGAATTTTGGAGCTCATGATGTGTATGGATCTCATCTGAACTAAACTACTTGGTCCAGAGACAAGATTTGGTGCAACAACAAAAATCGCATGGGTCCTCCTAAATAAACACTAATCTTCCACTATATAAACCTCAATTAATGTATCAATGATTGAATTTATTATTTTAGACTTAAAATAAACCTCAATTAATGTATCAATGATTGCACTAATAATGATATCACTAAATTAATAATTAATGTATCATTTACATTTTTTTTTACTTATCTAAATGTATATATAAAAACAAAAGCAAATATATAAACATAAAATTCAAAATAAAAATTATAACTTTTATTAAGTAATTTTCATTCGTTTTTTCAAGCACAAGAGTGTTACAAAATTACATTAAGTTAGATCGTAAGTTTCACGAGCACATACTTCTCCGATTCTTCGAATAACTTATAGAAAAACTTTATCCTCCATTACCTTTTGTACATGAGTAGAATTTTATCGGCCTTGAATTTATCTAAGATAGATTATACCGCTTGAGTGAGAATAGTTTTACTGAATAGTTTTACTGAATAGTTTCGGTAAGTAATTAGGAAGAACTTGATTAAGAAAAGAGAAACAATAATCAGGTAAACACATATGCACGATAAAGTAAGGATTCTAAGTACATGGTTTTACCGATTAAGATATATTGAGTTGCGTCCAAGTAAAGGTAGGAAATATAACTTATATGCATCAATTTAATTTTGAAATGTTAAGATCATGAAATCTAGCTAACGTATTTATAAGACCATGTTACGTACAAATAAGGCATGTAGGTTCCAGTCAAATGTAAAGTTACATTGTAATTATATTAATCAACAAAGTTTTTAATCAACTCTAAATTTATTAAAATAAAAGTAACAAATGTAAAGTGGCGTTGTAATTATACGAACAAATATGTAAAGAAAAGTAATAAAATGTTTTTTCCTTTTAATTTATTAAGGGGTGTTTGGCAACTCGGTCAAAAGCGTGATTATTTGATTATCACGTTTGAAAACGTGAATAATCAACTTTTAGTGTTTGGCTAGAAACGTGATAATTGGATTATTTGCACTCAAAACGTGGTTTGCAAAGCTGGACCCTATGAGTTACTTTTGCAAAACCGTGTTTTGCAAACGCTATTTTGTGGTGATAATCAAACACAAACACCCCCTAAGATGTTTTGGAGTATGTAACATAAAAATTTGTGCAATAATAAATGTTAAAACCAAGTAAATAGAAAAAGGTTTGTTTAGTGGAATTTGGGTAAGAATAGCATGACCCGTTTATAAAAGGAATATAATGAATATATATCTTTTTCTATTTACGTTGTGAACATTATATTAAGTTTTTAACGATATCTTAAAAATCATGTTACAAATTTTCTCTTGAATAATTTTTGGTTTATAATACCAACGGCAGTACGTAAGTAGATCTTATATAATATTAATTAATCTTTTCATAGCTTCACGTTATTTTTTGAATAATTAAGTTTTATTTATATTTATAAACATTCATTTATTAAGTCTTATCAATGTGCGACAAATATAATAATCAAGATGGGTAATAATACTAGCATGTTAAAAAAAGTAGACTTCATAATTCGTTGTGTATTGGTAAATTTGTTTTCTTAACATGATACCTTGTTAAAATTTGATATGGTGCAAGTATTTTATAGATAAAATATCATCTTCAGTGAGTATGTGTAGATTTATGTTCCATATAAAAGGTACTACGTGATAAAAGTTATCACATTGTTTTTTAGCTATTTGTGACCAATGTTAAAACGGGTTTATAATCGGCCGGTCGAAGTCATCGAAGTCAATCGGTTCGATCACGGTCAACCCGGTTTTCATTAAAAATATAAAAAATTACCGGTCAACCGGGTCAAGCTGAGTCAACCCGGTTTTATTAAAAAATTTGAAAAAAACCAAATCCGGCGGGTTTGAGAACCGGGTTGACCGGGTCACTCAAACCGGCATGGGTCTAACTTCGATTAACCTGTTTTGCCCGGAACCGGTCCAACCGGTTAACCCGCCGGTCGACCAGGTTTCAAAACATTGCTTGTTACTAAAGCATTATTTATTTCTTTAACCTTTTATCTTTATAATATTATCAACTGTCATGTCTATATTGTCGCGACATCCCGCGGGCATCCTACTATATTAATATGAAATATTTTTCTATTACCAAAAGCTATTTGAGCCTAAAAGTTCTCACCACTCGTATTATTACGGTAAATGTATACTCGATAAATATTGCTCGTCAAAAATTTTAATTACATAATACCCGTCATCGCAACACGAGATATCCTTCTAGGATAGATTTAATTTGTACATTGTAATAAATTACTTACATGAGATCAACTTCTAAAGAATGTGTTAACATGCATATTTCACTAAAATGTCATACCCATAAATGTGTATATTGAAAAGGTTTTTAAGACCACTCCATTAGACACTATACACCTAAACAAAAACCCTTAAAGCGAAGGACGACCTTTCTTTCGTCGGATGTCTCATCGTAAAAATATTCGTTTGTTTTGAAATATTACGAATCTGTAACTCTGATCCATACATACAACTGAGTCTTGTAATATTAGTGATAGCCGAGGCACAATTGGATTATGAAGACCGTCTCTTCCCCGGATTTCACTTTCAACTAACAAATGTAAAACTTATGAATGATTTCTTAAGGTCGAGGGCTGATGGAGCGCGCAATCCTTGTTAATCATGTGTGTGTTTGTCATGTTAACCTTTATGTATGTGAATCATATGTCATTGCAGTAGAACGTTGGGTTTAACATCTGAATTTTTACTTTTCTATATGACTTTAATCATGCGAATCATATGTGATTGCCCAAGTTCAACATTAATAATGATAATAATAGAGAAGACACTTACTTGCAAATTAAGTTCTCACTAGTTGTTAATTTATCATAATCTAAGTTTCATACATCATAAGTAATTACTAACAATTTTAGCCGAACATATTAATGATCATCCTACAATAAAACATGGTAAACATGATAATAAAAGGCATAATTATACAAACAAAAAATTGAATTGATAACAAGTATTACAGGATAGTTACCTGATGCTTACACTTGATAAAAGACAGTAAAAGGCTTGAAAAGCCTAGAAACCCTCTAACCCTAACTCCTGAGTTGCATGATTAAAAATGGTAAAGCTAGGCTTGTATATGTAGTGTTTGATGACCAGGTGATGTTTGCTACCAACATACGTCGTCTGGGTCAATTAAAGTTTTATGTCGCCTAGCAGGGCCTCTTTGAGTACAGTCTAATGAATGACCATTCGCTCCAAAATTTTGGGCCTCAAAAGTGTCCCTTTAATAGTTATATGCATATTTACATATATTTTTCACGAAGAAAAAAATATTTAGACGTGAAAATATCTTAAATGAGTAATATGTTAAACGTTTAGATAACTAATTGCATTATATATTAAAACGGTGACACTATATATATAACATTCATTCTCGAAATGCCTCATTATGTGATTTCGTCCAGGGCCCTCAAAAATTTCATAAATTTATAAGACAGCCCTGTCGCCTAGGCCTTTGACTTTGAGACTGTGTATGATGGCCTTGGAGACAGTGGCTTGATCATGGTGACGGCGTCTGAAGAGTTAGAACGGCGTCTTGCTTATATAACTTTTTCCTGTCGCTAAAGTGGCAAGTGTTTGACCAAATGTCCAACTTTTGTTGCTATCGAGAAGGGTCGTCGGCCAACTTAGACGGCGTATGGGTGGCGTCTCTACTATTTGGTGTGTCTAGAAATGTAAAACGGCATCCGTCATGAGTCTATAGTTGTATTTCTTCATTTCTTCGATCTTTTAACCATTTATGAGCAAAATTTCATTTTACGTTTCAAAACCATCGACCATCTGCAATATTAAGGAAATGGACAACTAAACAAGGAAAACTAACAAAGAAACCATATAAACTTTATGATAAAAAAAATATAAGGTTTGATAATGACAACCCTAAAGGCTGTGATTAAGAATGAAAATTTTATTACATGATCACAACGGATAATTATGATTGAATGAGAATTCTGCAAAAAGTGGAGACAATCCCTAAAATTACGGATTTACAACCAACACTTGATTTTTATTGATTCATTTTGTTTCTTACAACCAATTGTAATAAAAATTCCATTCTTAGGCGCGTTTGGTTGGGGTTAAGGGTGTGGGAATGATTCAAAAGATTGCGCACCTCACTCATTATTTAGTGTTTGGTTAGGGAGTGCAGAAGGATTGATTCTGCGAATGGGTAATGAACCATTATAGAATAAATTGAGAGGTAAAGTTGATTGACACTCACCACTCATTCCTTCGCATTCCCTTCCCTTTCTTTTTCCTTTTCCCTTAAAACAATGAGTGAGTTCAACCTTTTCCATTGTTAAGAAAAATAGATTTTTCTTATAAAGCTGATTGCATTTAGTGAGACATTTTTGGTATATTAATGACGCATTACAATTATACCGCCTAAATTATATAAGTATTTTTTTTTATGCAAGTATATAGCTAAAATGATCATGACATAAATTATAGAGTAAATTGCACTGTCGTCTCGTGGTTTCATACGACCGAAGGGTTTAGTCGCTTCACCAAAAAAGTTGCACCGTCCGTCCTTAAGTGTGAAACGTTATGCGCGTTCGTCCCTCCACCCAACTGGGCCCACTAACGGTCGTTAAGTCTTGTTAACATGAGGGTATAATCGCTATTTCAACTCCATAAGACGAACAGTGCAAGAACGAAAGGTGTATATATACCCCAACACACACACACCTCCTCATTTTTGCCACATACTTTCTCTCTATAAAAACACACCTCACCTCTCCTCTCTCTCTCTCTATAATTTCCGCCACCAAACCCTAGGGTTCCGCAAGACCGCACGAATCCGCTAACTTCCCATGATGTCTCACGACCTCGCCGCCTATACTAATCGATAGATCAAGACCTCGTGGTTCTATTTTCATGTGTGTTCTTGGTGTATAAGATGTGTACTACATAACTTGTATAATTATTTGATTTCAATGACATCAAGGATTAACAAGATTCTGTAACCGAATAATTAAGATAGAGTTTAAAATCTTATACATACAATATTAGAAAGCAAAATACCATATACTTTACAAAAAAGAATATTTATGTAAAAAGCGTCATAAAAAAGTTACGTATCACACTAGTATCAATGAGTTGATCTTCGATATTCGTTTCAAGCACGCGACATTATTCGAGCAACTGGTCGTGAATAATTTGCATAGTTAACCAAATGATCTTTGTGCTTGCAACTTATAAAAGTAACCTTGATCAGCACTTTTCTTCATCAACATAATCGCACAACAGATGTTTCTCATCTTTAACATCCAACTTACATAGTGACAAACTGTAACATATCCCAAGTGAAATCATAAGTCACAAGATTCCGCCTTGTAGCAGAAAGCTTATATATAGCTTGAAGGAGTCTAAAAGTCTTTCATAATATTCAACTACTTTTACCTTCCATTGACAAACAGATATTTAATAGAGTACTTCACTGGACAATACACAAAAAGAACCATTAACGAGGCCTTATGGTAGTGGTGAATACATGGTCAAACAGGAAAAGCCCTCATGGTCAAACAGTAAAAGCCAAAAACTTGGCTAAAAGGGAGAAAACTAGACATGGGTTGAATGGGTCAAAAATCACCTTAAGTATGTATAATTCAAATGGATAAGCATACACTCCTAAGTAGGATTATTATTTAACCTGACCTGATCCTTTTTAACTCATTTGGAGTTTTGACCATTAACCCAACTCTAACTTAATGGTATATACACTGTCTACGATAACCCAAATCAAACAACATCAAATCCAAGAGTAATCTAAATCCATCGACAACCATTTTAACCACAACAACTCCAACCTAATCCTAAGCCCCGTCACCAACAGCTAACATCAAGAATCAAACAAATCCATTAATAACTACACCCTCTTCACCTCACGGATACAACATCGAACAAAATTAAATGACAAATGGATCTCAGTTTTTTGTTCATTTGTTGCATAGATCTTTAAAAGATCTTGTACTTTGAACATATTACATCATCGATCTTTGTGAAGAATCACTTCTTGTTTTAATATCCGAACACATTAAGAAATAATCAAAACAAATTTGTTTCAATTATTTCTTTCGATCGGTGAGTCTGAATTCGAAAAAAAAAAGTAAACCTACCTTAGATCTATTCAAGATCTTGAAGCCTCTTTGATACGAGGTGCGTCAAACGCTTAGAAACTCTAGGAATGACGAGGATAGATCGATCATTTGATTCGGCTAAGAAGGGTTCACCGGAAAAAGGGTGTCGCCGGATAAAGGGTGTCGCCGGCGAGGTGGATGAGAAGGCAGGGGAGATTTTGATTTTATTTTTGTGTGTTTTGTTTAAATGCGAAAAATGAATTACTCTTTAATAAATGCAATGTACTTGAGAAATGACGGATATGCCCTCATGGGTTAAGTGAGTTAACTGACGTTAGTGTGAATTGGTGGGCCCAGATGGACGGAGGGACGAACGGTGCATAACGTTTCACACTTAAGGACGAACGGTGCAACTTTTTTGGTCAAAGGACTAAACCCTTCGGTCAACGCAAACCACAAGGACGAACGGTGCAATTTACTCTAAATTATATAAGTAGCTAAAATGATCATGACATAAATTATATAAGTATTTTTTTTATGCAAGTAAATAGCTAAAATGATTATTGCAGTAAACGTTTTCAATCATTTTGGGTATAATCTGTATATCACTTAGAGACATTTTTGGTATAACTTGAGATTTGCATAAGATATTTGGGTTTTAACTTGTATTTAATAGTAGGAATTTTTGTTAAAAGCGCACTAAAACAATTTATAAAATCCTTATGTTAACTTCTACCTTTTTAATACCATATACTTTTGGTTCGCAATCTTTTAAATGGTTGACGACATGCATATTGGATCACAAATTTCCTCACAAGATGAGAAGTGATTTTTGTCATTTTTGCAAGGCTCCCTTTAACTTAAATAAAGTAAGACTTGACATCAACAAGGTTTTCAAGTGCTCGCACGCTACAATGTAATAATCTTTTGGGTGTGAATATTTCTGTAAGTTTCTCTTTATAAACATACGAATTGTAAATTGAACTCGCGACTTTGGTTATAATAATGATATGCTATTAACCACCACACAAGGAATAAATAAAGTAAGACTTGACATCAACAAGGTTTTCAAATGCTCGCGCGCTACGATGTAATGATAGTTTGGGTGTGAATATTCATTTAAGTTTCTTTTTATAAACATATGAATTGTAAATTGAACTCGCGACTTTGGTTATAATAAATAATGATATGCTATTAACCACCACACAAGGAATAAATAAAGTAAGACTTGACATCAACAAGGTTTTCAAATGTCAAGGCTACGATGTAATGATAGTTTGGGTGTGAATATTCATTTAAGTTTCTTTTTATAAACATACGAATTGTAAATTGAACTCGCGACTTTGGTTATAATAAATAATGATATGCTATTAACCACCACACAAGGAATAAATAAAGTAAGACTTGACATCAACAAGGTTTTCAAATGCTCGCGCGCTACGATGTAATGATAGTTTGGGTGTGAATATTCATGTAAGTTTCTCTTTATAAACATATGAATTATAAATTAAACTCGCGACTTTGGTTATAATAATGATATGCTATTAACCACCACACAAGGAATACAAAATACAAAGTTGAAAGGATAAATTTAAAATGTAAAATATTTGGTGAATAAAATTAAGAAAAATATTTACATAAGTTTAAATACAAAGGAAATTTTTTTGTCATAGTAATTTTTGATAAATGATATAAGTAGAGATTGTCATTTTTTTAGTTTGATTTGATGTTTTATTTAAAACTTTTTCAAATTTCCAAACTCTTGTACACTATCCAAATTTTCAGTATTTAATCAATTACAAACAAGTATGGCTCATGTCGTGTTTCGAATAATAGAAGTGCATGCCACGTTCAATACAAAAGGTATCAAAATAGTTGTATTTTAACAAATGACGATCGCATTTATCGATATTTCGATTTCAATTACTAACAGACACTTTTGTTCACAGCGACCTTCAAATTACGCTAAGATTTATGCAAAAGATGATCAAAACTAGAAAAAACAAAAACCGTTAATCCGGTTATTCTCAAACATCAAGTTAAGAAAAAGAAAGCAATTAATTCGACTAAGTAAACTCATTTCTGTTTGTAAAAGTAACATAATGGTCAATTAATAAATGATTTTTTTATTATTATTATTTTTAATTAATTTATTTATTTCATTATTTATCTTTTTATATATTGCGAGTTAATTGCGTTTTTGTCTATGGTTGTGGTAATAGCGAGGTTTGGTCACTAAAACTTTGAAACAGATGATAGTCCTTATTTTGAAGTTTGGATTGCATTTTGGTCTTTGGATAAAGTTAAATGACTAAAATACCCTTTGTCTTCTTCGAGAAAAAGACAAGGGTAATTTGGTCATGTCACACCAAAAGGACCAAAATGCAACCCAAACTTCAAAATAAGGACTATCGTCAGACTTTCAAAGCTTTGATCAAACCCGCAATTTGGCCAAACCACAAGGACCAAAATGCAATTAACTCTATATTGCAACGTAACATTTGGCACACTTGGTCACCGATAATCTCGATATAGTCGTTCGGGAAGAGTAGGCATTTTCCATTGATGAAGTGTATCTTTGCAATTAATCAATTGACATACAACACCCTTCTAATGCTCTAAACAACTATTTGCGAATGGGTGTGAAAACTTTCATTGATTCTCTCAAAATTTCGTAAGGCTTATATAGATAAGAGTTTTTATGAAGACATACTTATAATGATGTCGGAAAACCAGACTCATCGCGAGGAGAAACATGCGTTTCATGGGATGTTAGGAAGCATTTGTTATACAGGTTGGCCGTGGGCTAATTGCCCAAATGCATATTGTGCTCAAAATTGTAGGAGTGATCACGGGCACATCAATTCATTTTATTGGAAGCGGTTGCCTCACAAGCCTTATGGATTTGCATGCGTTCTTTGGTGTTTCCGATGTCACACCCCAAAATCGGGCTTTAAGTGTTTATTTACTAAAGTGCTATTGAATATGTTTAACCACAACTTTTATGAGTCGGGAGACTCAATATGATTAGTTATTCAACGAAAGTTAAGTTTTACTAGTAAAACCCAATAGTCAAACTAATAGTTAAAGTATGTATATTATGATTATATAAAGATTGATGTGTCACAAATAAGATGAAATAAGATTTAAAAGACCAAAGGTGTCATTTGGCCAAAGTTGTAACTAGTTTTATAGAGAAGCAACTCTTATACATTTCCCTGGTTCTTCCAAAACATTCTAGAGTTGATTTGTGTGTGTGTTAAGGTCGGTTTTAGAAGAGAAAAAAGAAGAGGGAAAAGATGATCAAGTATGATGATTAATCTTTGTGAATTATGTGTGCTTATGACAAGTATAAGCTCTAACAATGATCCTACACAAAGTAAGTAATTTAATCTTGAGTTAATTTGTAATTGAGAAGCTACGGTTCATATGCCCTAACTTGGGGAATCTGAGTAAAAGATATCTTTAAGCTAATTAATGGGTTATAGTAGATTAAGATTAATTATATTGGATCAAAGATAGTAATTTTATTGTATTAGTTATCATATGATCAATATATGATTATATGGTGATTAGAGGTGTTAAGAGGTGAGCTAATAGTTGTATAAATCATTGTTATAGTATTTCTGGTATGTGTTTTAAGTGTTTATGCTTATGATAATTTTGACCTAGGATGCAAGTGAGGAAGACGATGATGTTGTTGGTAACTTAGCTTTGTAGCTAAGGTAAGTAACTTGATTACTATGTGAATAATATGGATGTTTTCATATTATTTAATTATGTATGAAAGTTTTAGGATTTGGTTATAGTTGTTTAAGAAGTGTGGCTTAATAGGAGACTTGATGTTGAATATTAGTCCTTGGTTATGGACTACACAAGATATGTGTTGATTGTTATTATGTGATTAACGATTGTTATAGTTACGTGGTTATAGTACATGTTAATGGTTATATCGTTAGTATGCAAGATTAAGTGGTTTAGTATTAGACTAGTTGAAATCTTCATGATGCATTATATGATAATTGATGTATTAATCATGTATTAATCAATTACTTACTAAGCGTTTAGTTTACGTTATAGTTAACCATGTTTTGTAGGTGCTCATGGGAAGGTGGTAAGTACTTGGATTAAGGCTTAAGATTTGAAAGTGCGCATTTGAAGAGTATTAGATTATGTTATAGTTTAGTGTTAGATACCAAGCTCAAAACAAGGTTGGACCCTCAAGTATCGTAGAATGGTTGTAATGTTATTTTGAAGTGTCAAAGAATTTCATTATTCTCGAATTTAGAGTATGTCAAAGTCATTTGTTATATTATATGTTATAGTGTATGCAAAAGGGTCAAAAGGGTGTTTGGCAAAACACTTGTGTTGTTCCCTTTAACTTGGTTAGAATTAACCACAAAGTTAATCTACCCAAGCTCCATGACTTAGCAATGTTGTTTGAAAAATAGCTTTAACAAGTTAAAACTTAAAGTAAATTAGACAAGAGTTTGGCGCGCTAAAAAACGGTGAGCTATAATAAAAAATCCACAAGGCCGATGACTCTTAAGAAAATAACGCATATGATGTACACATGTGTTGCATTGCATAATATGATTCTAAGAGACAAAAAAGAAGGCAACGTCTCTCGAATTTTATCTAAAGGATCAACATCGTGATGATGATCTTGTACAAATGCATGAACAGATGTTACAAATTATTAGCGATTTAGTCACAGAGGAAACTTATTGTTGGGAATAGGACCCGAAATCAGAAATCATAATTACGATACAATAAAATGAAAATAAACTACCTGTAATCGCTATGATACAATGGAATAACACCATAAATCTGTAAACTGAAATATTAATATAAACACAATAAAATAACGGGACATAAAATTAGATGAAACCGTATACAATGACGTGATCGAGGCACGTGTTTGACACGTTTCTCTTAAAACGGATTCGTCGCCTATTCGCCATCCGCTTCCCAAGATATAACGATCGAACGATGCGTTGTACTTCGGATATGACCTCCATGCCTGAAATTTTCATCGACATTTGTGTTTAGTCTCATGGAACAATAGGTTGTAGTGTGTGTCCTTTTGGTTTTGGAACAAAAGGTTAGTTAATCACATAGAGTTTTTTTTTAACAACACCAAAGTTTTTGACACTTATACTACCAAGTGAAACTCATGGTATAATGTCAATTATTATGTCCCATTAATATGCAATTAACTCTAATTAAACCAATCATTAATCGAGTTAAAAACAATATTTATGACATTATAGACCATTAACCATTTGTTGTTACAACTTTGATAATTGTAAGCAAGCCACTTCTCTTTCATAATGTTCCATTCAGGTCCTCGTATTTGGACTCGATCCACAAGTTTTCCAACAATCTAAACCTAAAAGCGGTTTATTTGAACATGTTTTGCCTTGAACAAATAATTTCATTTTATTTTATTTATTGTAATATTCTTATTTTAATTGAATTATTAATGTAATGTTTTTAATTATTAATGAAATTTACATTTGGTGTTCGAGGAAAAAAAATGAAAATAAATAAAAGTTGGTGATGATGTTGATTGTAGTGATGTCTACGGATACTATCACACTCTGTTCTCAAGTTTAATTTGAGAAGAAATGAAAGAAAAGAAAGGAAACTAGAATGAACTTGTGTTCTCCAGTTTTTTAAAAGAGGAAAATGAATGAAATGAAAGAAAATTGATGGAAAAATGTGGTTAAAACTTTCTTCTAAAAAATAGGAGAAAATAGAAGTAAACTAAAATCTTGCATGTCAAATGACAAAACTATTATTATTTTTTAAACTTTAAAATCTAAAAATATGAGTATAATTGTAAACAAGGTGAAGGCGTCCGCCGCGTTGCGAGCGTTTTTGATCCTTTTTTTGCTGATGTTAATGAATTTGCCATTTCATTGATCATTTTTTTTTACAGTAGTTATTAATGAATGGTATTTTTTGACGATTTAATTTAACTGACTGCAACTATAAGTACGCACGGGTACATTATCAAGTTTGCTATATTATCTTTTTTTAAGTGTTAAATTCGTATTTCAATGCAACACTGATATGCAAATAACGAATCAAGAAGTAACTATTGGGCAATAGTGGAAAAAAGATGCGTATACATGGCATGCATTATACACCAAATAAGGTCTAAAACAAAATTTGTAAATACAAATGTAGTTACACGAGGTGACACATTTTACAACAACACGAAACGATGCACAACATGCTTCGCAATAATGGTGTTCCATATGCAAGCAAAACTAGACATAAGTCATTAAACCTAATAAGCAAAGAAATTACAACCTCTAAAACATTAACCAACACACCATGACTCCTAAATACCGTTGTATAAAAAGATTCTAAAGCGGGCATGCACCTATTAATCTAAGGCCAAAAACACAATTTTATAGGTATATACCCATAATATTGTCCACAAACGCTGTAAGAGGCGTAAAGATAAGCCACCCGACCGATTTGCGTAGAATACCTAAAGGCTTTGAATAATGATGTTGCATAGAATATATTGTTTTGTGACATAACTTGATATCATATAGCCTCATTTACATACCGCGTTTATTCCTTTCCAAGTTGCGAGAACGACTATTTGCTCGAACTTATGTAATCAGACGCTAGTTACAAAACAAACAACTTCAAAGGCACATCGATAAAAATGCAAGTAAATGTAACAAATGACTAAAAAAAACTAACCTTGTTGGGCGTCGGCCTAATCCTTTTCTTCAGCTTCCAAATCGGCGTCAACCTCATCCTTTATGTGCTTATCCACTTCTGTTTTCAATAAAAAAAGGGTCAGCAGAAAGCAATCCCAAACGTTAGCTAAAAATGTTCATTTCCTTACCCGATGTCAACATTCAGCTCATATATGTCCATCATATATTGGATTTGTTGTTCACTGAATTAAGATCAAATAAAAAAAAGTTTAAGTAATAGGAAAAGCGCCAAACGCAAAAATAAAAGCTGGTAATAAACCAAGTCACCGTTTGCCGCTTTGTCCCCGGCTAATACTCAAGTTCAAACATGTTAATACAAAAAAACCGTAAAAACGTTTATTAATATTGAGCGATCTCTTTCCTGTTTTGTTGATAACAAATATAATGTTATCATAAGTAAAGTTATAAGGATACATGTTATTTTTGTAAAGCATTTACATATAGTCATTTAATACAAATTGTTGTAATAGATCATTTTTTGTAATAGTTTATTATGATGGGTAAAAATCACAACCCATGGAGCATATCCATAACCCATGGTATTGACCCATATCTATTTGACTAGATGCATTGCATCTATTAGATACATTGTATCTAATGAAATACCCATGGACCAACCCATAACTCATGACCCATGACCCATAACCAAAAAACCCATGGGCAAAGAGGAGCGTCCCACGGAAGAAATGTGAGTCATACTCAACCTCATCCTTGATCGCATCAACATCATTACTCATCAAAACCTCCATCCATAAACTTATGCAAGCATGGAAGGTATCATTTTTATTACTATTAGTATTTTTTTCTTTGAGTCATTTTTTTTAAGAACAAGTCTTGTTCTTACTTTTACATGCTTGTATGTGCATAAGTATCACTATATTTTGTTGTTTTATTACAAGGCCTTGTTTACATACCTTGGCTCCCAATCTTGATTCTCGTCAATCACAAGATTATTTATGCATGTTACTACCGACCCTTTCTTTGTAGGATTTTTTTCTTACTTGACGTCCCAATCTAGGGGAACTACCGTCAAGGGTAGTAACCGATACGTGGACTATTTTTCCACCTTTTATTTCTTCATTGGGTTAACTTTTTGTTTCGACAAAAAAGGGGAGAAGAAGTAAAACTTAGGCTTTCAAAACATACATCTAATCTTAAGTTTTACTCATCATAACATTATGTTTTGTCATCAACAAAAAGGGGGAGATTGTTAATACAAATAAACCGTAAAAATGTTTATTAATATTGACCGATCTCTTTGTGTTTTGTTGATAACAAATATAATGTTATCATAAGTAAAATTATAATGATACATGTTATTTTTGTAAAGCATTTACATATAGTTATTTAATACAAATTGTTGTAATAAATCATTTGTTGTAATAGTTTATTAGGATGGGTAAAAATCACAACCCATGGAGCATATCCATAACCCATGGTATTGACTAGATGCATTGCATCTATTAGATACATTGTATCTAATGAAATACCCATGGACCAACCCATAACTCAAGACCCATGACCCATAACCAAAAACCCATGGGCAAAGAGGAGCGTCCCACGGATCCCGACATTACACTAGATGGATCCTTAAGGGAGGAATCCGTGGGATCCGTGAAAGCAGGCAAGTTTTTGCCTATAAATGAGAGAGCCATTTCTTCATTTCTCTTCACCCCTTTTCTTACTAACTGTCTCATATACTATTACTCTCTTCTAACAAAAGATCACTGATCTAGAGATTTGTTCTTCTTTCTTCTATTGTGATTCTCATATAGGTCCTTCTAAGGCGAGATCACGAGCTTACTACAAGTCATCCAAGCATGGGGTCCTTGATTGATTTGTTCCTCCACAAGATTTCTGTAGCAAAGATATTGTACTTGATATTTCACATAGTTGTTGTGTAATAGTCGTGTTGGTGTGGTCCTCCGTGTTACGGACTCGGTATTTAGCTTTGTACCGGAAAAAGTGTAAGAAACGTTGTGAATACTTCTCCGCCAAGTTGAAGGAGTTTGTTGACATAGTGCTTGAACTCGAGTAGGTGACTCGGGAGTGGAGTAGGCAAGGAAGATGTCCTTGTAGCGAACCACTATAAATCGGTTGTGTCATTTCTATCCCTTGCTTTACTTTATTTACTTTCATTACTCTTAGATCTATACTTTATCTTCATCCATACGATTTCACATAACATCGAATCTAAAGTTTATAGAAACTAACTTAAAATCGGCAAAACTATTCACCCCCTTCTAGTTTTCCACAATTGGCATCAAGAGCTAAGTTTATAAAAGTTTTAAAGTAAACCGTATTTTAAAAACTTTTCGATCACTATGGGTTTTGAAAATTACAAGGAAGGGCAATCCATGCAACGACCTCCACTACTTGAAACTAATGGTTTTATATATTGGAAAAATAGATTCGAAACGTATGTGAAGTCTAAAGATATTGATCTTTGGTACATCATTGTTGAAGGCGATTTTCGGATCTACTTGTCAAGACATGTGTGATGATTTCTCTAAAATCATGCATGACGAGTTCGAGATGAGTATAACGGGAGAACTTAGTTTCTTTCTTGGTCTACAAATCAAACAAGTAGAAGATGGTATCTTCTTTAATCAATCTAAATACATTAAGGAGATGTTAAAGAAATTCGGTTTAGAAGAGTCAAAACCAATTAGGATACCAATGTCATCCGACACTAAACTCACAAAAGATGAAAATGGCGAATCCGTTGATAACACAAAATATCGTGGCATGATTGGTAGTCTTCTCTACCTCATGGCTAGTCGGTCGGATATCATGTTTAGTGTTTGTCTATGTGCTAGGTTTCAATAAGATCCTAAAACATCACATCTAGAAGCCGTCAGAAGGATATTTAGATACATTAAGGGAACAACTCAATTAGGATTGTGGTACCCTATGGGTACGGGAGTAGAAACAATGTATATGCAAATTCTGACCATGCAGGTGATTATGTTGACCAAAAAAGTACAAGTGGGGTATGTACTTTTATGGGATGTTGTTTAACATCTTGGTTCTCAAAGAAGCAAACGACATTGACAATATCAACAACCGAAGCCGAATATGTCTCTGCTGGCAAAGCATGCCAACAAGCACTATGGATGAAACAAGCGTTAGTTGACTACGACATTCATCTAAGTGACATAGCCATTCTATGTGACAACAAAGGTGCCATCGATTTAAGCAAAAATCCGGTATTGCATTCTCGCACAAAGCATATAGAGATTCGTCATCACTTCTTAAGAGACAATGTTCAAAAGGGGAACATCTCTATTGAGAAGGTAGCGTCCGAAGACAACATAGCCGACGTTCTAACCAAACCGTTGAAGTGGGAACAATTCAACCTACTTCGTCTTGGACTTGGTCTCATGGAACAATCGTCGTAATTAGCTTTCAAACTCTACAAGGTATGTCAACACTAGCCTTCTTCTTTCTGATTCTAGGATCTCTATTTCACGCACAACTCACAAGCAATACGGGAATTTTCAAAACCCAAGATAAGCTTTTACTTATAACTCATAGTTTCTCATATTTTTCAAGATAAGTACATTTTGAAAACACCAATTGCATACATATTTTTTTTATAAATAAAACGGTTTATTCACACATAGAAACCTCTTTTCAAAATGTTTTCTAAAGGATACCTCTTCCGTATCACTTTCATAAAAGCCATTTCTCGCTTTAGGACAAATCGCTTTTCATTATTAATACAAAGTAAAACCCGTTTCATTGCATCTCATGTCTTTTGAATGCTAAAGAGGACACATAACTAATATGTGTTTTCGGTACATTCATTTAAGCAACGATGAATTAGGAGCACTCGGGTTATCTCACATGATAGTGTGCTTTTCACTTCTTATTTTTCTTTTCTTTTAGGAGTCGAGATAACCCAACTTCAAATAGTTTGCATATAGGCACACACTAGGCACAAATGTTTCCAAAAGGAAATTTTTGAGTGCACTGAATCACTAGTACCACGGATCCCAAATTTTAATCTTGGATTTGATCCTCAAGGAAGGATCCGGGATCCAAGAGACATAAGCTAATTTTATCTTCTATTTTTCTCACTTTGGATGAAAACTTAAATAGTTTCATCATTTCTTTTATTTTTTGGGTATGTTATTTAATGCTTGTGTTCTCATGATCACATGCCTTAAATTCATATCTAATCATTAGATTTTAATCCACATTTTGGGTCAAGCATTCATTACAATACATTATTTTTCAATAAATAGGATTCCCAAAGTGCTTGCATATTCATCACTCTCATCCTCACAAACAAACATCATCATGTCACCCAAAAGATCTTCCAACATAGGTGAATCATCTAGAGTAAACAACCCCTTTCAAGAAATCCAAAACTTTGTCCTCCCACCTTCCAAAGTACCACCACCCAAATCTAGAAAAACCGCATGGATTAGCATCCGCCTTGTTGCTAGCAAAACATCATCAAATAGTTCATCACCAACAACTCATTCACCACAAGATGCTTCCATTATAACACCTCCTTCATCACCAAAAAGTACACCAACTTCATCACCTAGCACATCACCACCTAAGATCACTCTTTTGGAACTCCTTAAGACTCCAACAAGATCTCAACAAACAAAGCAAAAAGAACTAGCCTTTTTGACACCTCCCACTTCCCTAAACACAATTTTAAAAGACCTTGAAACCTCACCACCTATATCTCCCATTGTGTTACAAGAACATCTAGGTTCTTTTCCACCACCACTTCCAAAGATTCTGGACTTTGATCCGTATTTTCAACTTTTCCACCACAACTTCCGATCTCATAAATCAAAGTCACCGAAAACCTTCCGCACTCATTACCCACATCACTTACATTGTGAACATTGCCAATCCACTAGGGATATTGCAATAGAGATTAGGTAAGAAATGTGAGTCATACTCAACCTCATCCTTGATCGCATCAACATCATTACTCATAAAACCTCCATCCATAAACTTATGCAAGCATGGAAGGTATCATTTTATTACCTTTAGTATTTTTTCTTTGAGTCATTTTTTAAGAACAAGTCTTGTTCTTACTTTTACATCTTGTATGTGGCATAAGTATCACTACACTTTTTGTTTTATTACAAGGACTTGTTTACATACCTTGGCTCCCAATCTTGATTCTCGTCAATCACAAGATTATTTATGCATGTTACTACCGACCCTTTCTTTGTAGGATTTTTTTCTTACTTGACGTCCCAATCTAGGGGAACTACCGTCGAGGGGAGTAACCGATCGTGGACTATTTTTCCACCTTTTATTTCTTCATTGGGTTAACTTTTGTTTCGACAAAAGGGGAGAAGAAGTAAAACTTAGGCTTTCAAAACATACATCTAATCTTAAGTTTTACTCATCATAACATTATGTTTTGTCATCAACAAAAGGGAGATTGTTAATATAAATAAACCGTAAAAATGTTTATTAATATTGACCGATCTCTTTGTGTTTTGTTGATAACAAATATAATGTTATCATAAGTAAAATTATAATGATACATGTTATTTTTGTAAAGCATTTACATATAGTCATTTAATACAAATTGTTGTAATAAATCATTTGTTGTAATAGTTTATTAGGATAGGTAAAAATCACAACTCATGGAGCATATCCATAACCCATGGTATTGACCCATATCCATTTGACTAGATACATTGCATCTATTAGATACATTGTATCTAATGAAATACCCATGGACCAACCCATAACTCATGACCCATGACCCATAACCAAAAAACCCATGGGCAAAGAGGAGCGTCCCACGGATCCCTGACATTACACTAGACGGATCCCTTAAGGGAGGGATCCGTGGAACGATGCAAGTTTTGCCTATAAATGAAAGCCATTTCTTCATTTCTCTTCACCCTTTTCTTACTAACTCTCTTATATACTCTTACTCTCTTCTAACAAAGATCACTGATCTAGAGAATTGTTATTCTTTCTTCTATTGTGATTCTCATATAGGTCCTTCTAAGGCGAGATCACGAGCTTACTACAAGTCATCCAAGCAAGGGGTCCTTGATTGATTTGTTCCTCCACAAGATTTACGTATCAAAGATCTTGTACTTGATATTTCACATAGTTGTTGTGTAATAGTCGTGTTGGTTTGGTCCTCCGTTACGGACTCGGTATTTAGCTTTGTCACCGAAAAAGGTGTAAGCAACGTTGTGAAGGCTTCTCCGCCAAGTTGAAGGAGTTTGGTTTCATAGTGCTTGAACTCGAGTAGGTGACTCGGGAGTGGAGTAGGCAGGAAGGTGTCCTTGTAGGCGAACTACTATAAATCGGTTGTGTCATTCCTATCCCTTGCTTTACTTTATTTACTTTCATTACTCTTAGATCTAGACTTTATCTTCATCCATACGATTTCACATAACATCGAATCTAAAGTTTTTAGAAACTAACTTAAAATCGGCAAAATTATTCAACCCTCCTTCTAGTTTTCCACAAAACATTCAACCTTTAGAGAACATTGGTGGCTTGACACCCAGACATAACTTCAAAGAACTCTATGTTTAAACAGAGTCACTTTGTTTACGCAAGCAAACTAAGATATCTATGCTCAAGTGTAAATCTTTCGCAAAGAGTATACTTTGTTTATCTAGATCAAAACAACCGATGCTCTTGATGTTTTGCGGTTGTGGCTTCCTTTGCGGGATTTGCCTTCAAGGTCTTCTTGGCTCGTGGCCCGACCACTGGGCGTACCTCATACCTTGAAAAATGCATAGGTATCACTTTTTAACACGAAGTTCATACGCCACAACATTTATTTACTGAAGCTATAAATTAAACCACGAAAAAGTCTAGGGGTAAGAAGGTTATACAAACTGCAAGAAATATGTAGTCCTTTACAGCATTATACGGTTTCCGACTGTATGTAGTTTTGCGCGTTTGTAGCCCGTGGCTAAAAGGCTGACCATACTACAAAAAATAACCTTTCTGTTAGGAATTAGAAAATTCAATCGTTAAAGTGTGGTCACCTCAAATATATGTATTCGTAGAAAGCTCGTGAGTCGTAGTCAAGTTATGTTATTAAGTAGTTTGTTAAGTAACACCGTGGAGGACGGATGGGTCTTTACCCATCGTATGCACGATCCATGCCCGTGGGTGTCGTTTATTTTAAGACACTATAAATACCCTCTACCTCCCAAGGTAGAGGTTGAAACTCAATACCATTTTCTTTGTTTCAAATAGTTCCCAACTCTCTTCCCTTTCTCTCTAGAACTTTCTCTCTAAAACATAGTGTACGCCGCATATGGATTTGGTTTAATGTGTTTGTGAAATCCTATATCTTACAATTGGTATCAAGAGCCATGGTTTGATCACTCATCTTTCATGCTCTTTGTTTTGGTGGATTTCATAAGGTTTTGGGGGTTATAAGTGTTTAGGAGAGTTTGAATCATTCGATCAATTTCTAGTGTTAAAGTTTGAATTTTGATTGTACTTTTGTGTTTAGGATCATCATATGTGTTTAGGTTTTGAATTGGAAGGCTTGAATCATTGTGGTTTAGTTGTTTTTGATTGATAAAGTGGTGGTTTTCAATATTGTACGGCGAGTTGAGCCACGGTGTTGCGTTTCTTGAAGCGAGTTGCTTTGCTATTGGGCGAGTTGGTTTAAGCGACTTGGCTATTGCGAGTTGTATTAGCGTGAGTTGGTATATGCGACTTGGCTATTAAGCGAGTTGATTCTTTAAGCGACTTGAGTTCTAAAGCGACTTAGCTAGTAAGCGAGTTGTATTGGCGTGAGTTGGTTTATGCGACTTAGTTGTTAAGCGAGTTGTCTCTATATGCAACTTGGCTATTTAGCGAGTTGACTCTTTATGCGACTTGGGTTTTAAGTGAGTCGCTTCTTTGCGACTTGTCTCTTAAGCGAGTTGATTGTTTAGCGAGTTGATACCAAAGCGAGTTGTTGTTTAGCTACTTGTCTATTGAGACTTGTTACTTCTTCGTGCTACATTTTTACGGTTGTTCTTTTGGTTTAGTAAAATCCCGTGAAAGAATCTACTTCTCGGTTTAATCAAAGAATAGTAAAATCCCACGTAAATTGTAATCATGTCTAACAACGCACCTACTATCGTTTCTCAGTGGTGAGGACGTTCAGCGGTGGATCGATACTCGTCCACCCATGCTTGACATAACGATTATGACTCATGGGCTCAACGAATTAGGTTGTATTGCTTGGGAAAGGAAATGGAGTTAACATTCTCAAGTCAATTGATGAAGGACCTTATCAAATCGAGACTACCGGAGATGTTCTTGAAACTCTGCGGATGGTACAATGACCTTAGGATCGATGCACCAAAGACGTATGATGAGCTCGGTGATAAGGAAAAGAAGAGATATGATGTCGATATCGGGGCTTCAAACATTATACTTGTGGTCTTCCAAAGACATCTACAAGTTGATCAATCACAACACCGAAGCCAAGGCGGTTTGGGATAATGTCAAGATGCTTCTCTCGTGTTCGAATTGACTAAGGAAGACAGAGATCACAATCGTATGATGAATTTGAGCACTTTAAGATGAAACCAAAGAAAGTGTCTATGAATATTACGTGAGATTCCACAAGCTTGTGAATGACATGAGGAATATCAAAATGACCATGCCAACAATTCAAACCGAACTCAAAGTTTGTGAACAACATGAATCCGAATGGCACAAATTTTTCACCTCTGTGAAGCTAACCAAAGGATTAAAGAATACTAACTATGAACAATTGTATGCATTCCCGCTTGAATGAGAGACATGCTATGTTTGAACAAATGAATCTTGATCAGTTCAAATCCAAACAGGGAGAAGCAAGTTCACAAATGATTCAACAAGATTCTACACCAATGTAGGGATTACTACCAAAGCTTCACAAGTCATACCTCTGGAAATGGTAATTACAAGCTCATTCCCGATCCAACATACAAGCATCCGACCCAAACACATTCATGGAAAACTTCATCAATCAACGCCACCATGGTTAGTCAAAATCAATTCCACCTCACACACAACAACAACCTCGTAACATCATCTAATCCCCATAATCAAGCTACTATTAGAGATGGCAAAGTGGTAGTGCAAAATGTTCAAGGAAGAAGGAATGAACAAGGATGGTTGGAGCAGTTTTGGAAATATAGGAGCGGTGGAGGTATGCGGCTAATCGAATCGTGGAAGAAATGCCAATCAAGGACAAGTAAAGCCAATCAAGTGCTACAAGCTGTGGTGGTGATGGACACATTGCAAGGAACGCACATCTCCAAAACGCCTCAAAATGCGAAATACTTGAGAGACAAGATGTTGCTTGTGCAAGCTCAGACAATGGTGCGCTTTTGGATGAAGAGGAGTTGTTATTTCTTGCGTAGGGGAATGCTAAGACATATGATGCGAGATGTGGATGAGCGACCAATTCGGAAATAGGTCACAATCATCAAAATGCCTTTCAAGTTGCCGATTGTGATGCATATGACTTTGATGTCGATGATGAACCTCTCGCCTGCATACAATCTTCATGGCTAGCATTTCTCCAATGGTCTCTTCAAAGGTCTCATCATCAAAGCAAGTGGTCCATCCAAAGAATCAATCATCTCGTAGGTATTAAAGCGTATGATGAAGTTGATGAGCAAAAGATACATAACAAAGTGCAATCACATGAAACTTGTGAAATGATATTGTTAATATGGGTAATAGTAATATTGTCCCATATGATCAATATGTGATCCAAAGTGAAAGTGTGATTGAACCAAGTGATGCATCTTCTGCGATCAATGATGACTATGTTTTGATGAATACACTCCATGTGCCCCGATGATTCTATTATCTCCGAACTTAATGCCTATAAAGAACAAGTTGCCATTTATGAACAACGCTAAGTTTGAGTTAACCACTCGTGAGTGGAAATGGATGACCAAATGCGTACAATTATTAGAAAAAGTAACTTTAGGGAAGAAATACTAAAACAAGAGCTAGATTCCTTAAAAGAAAAGCTTAATAAAACGGCTAAGCAAAACAAGAACTTCAAGAAAATGTGAAAGTGCTTAGCGAGAATTTAATGCTAAGGAATCAAAACTTTTAAATGAATTTTCCAACCTAAAAACTTTGAAAAACAAACTTGAAAACAAATTGTACGTGCAAGGAAACACCATTCGATCGCTCACATGATCACTAAGCATAGAGTTCTAAGTGACGAACATAGTGTTGCATTGGTTAATGAACCAAACCCCGAGGCTTGTAAGAAAGCTAGAGAAGCTACGAAGGTAATTTATGATGGCAATGAAATCCTTAAGCCTAGACGAAACCTAGTTGCTATTGAGAATCTTGAGGAAGATAAGCGGTTAGAAGAAGTCATTAGAAAGAAATTGGATGAAAACTTAAGAGCCCTTCATGCATAGAAAAGAAAATCGGTTATAAAACACCCAACTATGCTAAGGATAATTGGATTTCATTTAACAAGCTTAGACCTCAAACACAACTGACCCCACGAACAAGTGTTCGGAAAAGGATATGGACATGAAAAAGGCGATAAGTTTGTTGAATGCAATCCCCATGTAGGAGAATGCTTCCGCCATCATGTATATCCCCAATACACCAATGCATTTAGTTTCTAGATCTATTCCACTAAGAGCAAGACCTTAATCATTCGGTATGTTATTTATCGCTTATTTGTTGATTTTAAGAAGACATGTAAGAAAAGGATCACACCCATGGGATAATCAAGGGAGAAGGGTTTTGAGCAAACTAAAGAATGCTATTTAACCGAGGTCATGCCTTTCTTTAAACAATTAAACGGTCAATTTGAGAGTCTTAAAAAGGGGATGGATTCAGATATTAAAGAAATGGAAAAGGAATTTGATGCAATGATAGTTGAGGTCAATGACTATGAGCGAGAATTAAAATATAATGAGATTGAGAGGAAGAACTTGCATACCTTAAATGAGAATATGATTTCTGAATGTATCACTCAAGATGTGTTTTACACTGCCACGAATTGTTCAATTAATGCATCTCAATTTCATGAATTATCTATTGCTTTGAAAGTCTCCCATGATCGTGTCATTGAGCTTGAGAAAACTAATTTTAAATTCCATGATAAAGTTGAACAGGATGATCATGATAACCTGGTGAAATAGTTTTATAAATTGGAAGTTGAGCATCTTGCTTTGCAATTAAAATATCAACATCTAAAAGAAAATGTTAAAACCTCAAATATCAAGACATCCTTGGATGCTCCTGAATTTGATGCGCTTTTGAAATCAAGAAACGTGATGAATGATTCGAGCTCATTGTAACACGATCGAAAAATGAGAACCCAAATTTCACAATTAAATGGTGAAAAGAACAATGTGTCGGCTCCCAAATGCCTCCTCCTTTAGATTCTCGGTGTTCTCAAACTTTTCATCTTCAAAACTTGTTTAATGTTTTACAAAAGGAAAATGAAAGTTTTCTAGAAGAAAATGAAAAGGTGAAACAACACTTTAAAGAGTTATATGATTCAATGAAAGTCACTCGTGACAAGAACAACGAAATAATAACGCCTTTACAAAAGGAAATTGAGAATCGAGAGTCGTAAAAGGAAAATGCCACTTGTCTTTAATGAGAATGTTGCATCAAAGTCATCTGCAGACTCTAAATATACAAAGGATGGTATTAAATACATTCCTCCTCATCTTAGAAATAACGAACTTGTGTTTCATAACTATTTTACTTACCTTAAGGATAGTCTAGAATGTCTCCGAGAGATTATAGAAGAGGATTTCATAAATAAGCCACTTGATAGAGAAATTAGGTTTGCTTGCATTCGAGCCAAACGATCTCGGGAGTCGTTAAAATGTTTAAGAGCAACGTGTCCTAAATCTTTTGTGAGAAAGGTAAAGTTTGTGATGCCTTGTTCTATGCCCGTTTTAAGAAAGTGAACTCTAGAGTGCCTTCAATTAGTTCGGATCCCCATCGTCTAGTTCAGAATGCAAAGGTAGCTCAACCAACTAATGTTCGTAATTCCCTACAGAGTAATCGGTGACACAAATGCAAGTGGTCAAAGCCTTGAGTGCAATACAAAGCAAGATAGGACCTCGCAAGCTAAGAATGTGCAATGGAAGAAAGTAGAAGATCACCCTAGGAACATTAAGTTTGAGTTGAATAAACGAATCGTGTTGATTCTAGTATTAGCTATAAGCGTCATCGTAATTAATTCAATTCGCTACTTTTGGCAAAACATGTAATGATGATTGTTTGGTTTCTATTACTAATCATGAATGTAGTATGAATGAGTTGATTAATGCTGTTAAATGCCCTGTTAAGATAGTGAATACAAAAAATCAAGCTAAGAAGGCTAGAAAGCAATGGCGGAAGAAGGTTCGAAAACATTGGAAACCCACATGAAGGAAATTTAGTAACATAGGTTATCGGTGGATACCCTCGGCCGCAAATTCAATCTTGATGAGATGTGCCCTAAATTATCTAGATCAATGCCCATTAGGAAATGGATGCCTCTTGGTAGAACTATTCCTTTAAGTGAACATACTTTGAATAGGTCAACACGGACACTAGCACTTGCATCTATCCTCGATGATTCCATTGTTTCTACTCGATGTGGGTGTTCTAATCATCATTACTAACCAAATGGAACCCATTCTTGCATGGGTATCCCAATTATCCGATTATCCATTCTTATGCGTATTCAACCGCAGATCGTTCAAATCGCTCGTGGTACCGGACTCAGTTGTTCCAAGCATATATTTGGAGACCGGTCTCGGCTCATGAACTTCGTGAGTAAATTCATTGGGATCGTTAGATTCGGGAACGATCATTTTGGTGCAATTATGGGTTATGGAGATTATGTTGTTGGTGAAAGTGTAATCTCAAGGTATATTATGTTGAAGGTCTTGGTCATAACTTATTTTACGTCGGTCAATTTTGTGATTACGATCTTGAAGTAGCTTTCAAAAACGTACTTGTTTCGTTAGAGAACTTGATGGTGTGGAACTTTTAAGAGGAACACGAGGTTCAAACCTATACACCATCTCTATCGAAGATATGATGAAGTCTTCTCCAATTTGCTTGTTGTCAAAGGCTTCGAAAACAAAGTCATGGTTATGGCATCGTCGTTTTAATCACTTGAACTTCGGCACCATTAATGATCTTTCCAGAAAGGACTTAGTAATAGGCTTACCTAGACTAAAGTATGAAAAAGATCATCTTTGTTCAGCATGCCAATTGGGAAAAAGCAAGAAGTATGCCCATGATTGGTGCTAAGCAATCAAGTCTTAATAGACTAAAACCTGCTCAAACACTAATGCAATTAAGATCGAGGAATATAGGGAATTCTGGGTCGTTAAGTCCCACGGAGGATGAATTGGTGTTAAAACACTTGATCGGATGGTAGAATGATCACCAAGGATAGCAATCAAGGGGGTTTTGGATGGAAAATTATACCTAAAGAAAAGATTAACAAATAACAATGACTTAAATGCAAATTAAAAAGATTTAAAAGTTAAAATCTATTAAATAAACGCTATCACTATTTTTAAAGGCGATGAGCGTTTAAAACCTACAACTTAAAACTTACGTTTAAAATAAAATTACGTCTACGTATAAAATAAAAAGTGAGTTTTAAAGAAATAAAAGACCTACAAATATGAAAATGACATTTTTATAATCCTAATAATAAAAGAAAATTATTGGAAAAAGAAAATTATTTTTACAACTATTTATTTAATTATTATTAATTAAAAACTATTTATTAAGTATTTAAAATGCACTAAAATACAAGAAAATACAAAATTAACCTAGAAAAATGAAATTATAACTTGGAAAAATCTAAAATATGATAAAACTTATTTTAAAACTAAAAATATATTTTTAAGACTTATTATGTATTTATTATTAATTTAAAACTATTTAAAACTAATTAAAATGCTAAAAATACTTTTTAAACTAAGAAAATTATGGAAAAATACTTTTATTACTTTTATATTTATCTTAACCTAAGAAAATTGAAAAATCATTTTTTGGACTTTTTATAATTTATTTGTATTAAAAGCTATTTAAAATACCTAAAAGCTGCTTTTAATTAAGAAAAATAGCAAACAGTTATGAAAAATTATGAAAATTTCAGGAAAAGTCTATTTTAATATGTAGAATCTAGGAAAATAGAAAAACATAGACTTATGTGGAGAAATAAGCAAGCTAGCTTGTAAATCGCTTAATAATAAGCACTTGAAAAGCCAAATAACAACCAAAAGCTACCAAACCTACGTAAGCTATATTAAGCTAAAAGAACTCTATTGCAACCAAAAACAACAAGCCAAGACCTCTGATTACAAGTTTAAAAGATTTGAGGTTTGAGCTTGAATAAGCAAAACAAAATTTGTATACTACTTTAAGCTATTGCACGGTCACTCAATAAGCTAAAATGAAAAGTAGAAATTGGAACTTGTTTAAGACCTGGTTGAGACCAATTATACCAAAACTCGACTACAAAAGCTCTTATAAGCTTTGTACACAAGTCGCAAGATCCGAGAAAATCTCGAAATCAAGCTGTGTTCACGAGCGCGAGAGCAACTAAGCCCTTTTGATGAGCTTATTTGAAGCTTTTAGAAAATCTCTAAAATTTAACAAAATTATAATAAGTAAGTTGACTGTTGAAGTTCTTAATCCCAGAGTTTCATATGATTTGGTCCAAGAATGAACCCAAGAAAAATCTTTCTAGATGGCACAAACAGTGTTTTCAAGATTTTGACTTTTGAACATAAAATAAAAGTTGACTTTGTTGAACTTTGCCACCGATTTTAAGAACTTAGATTGATGTTAATGATTGAAATGGAACCTCTACAAGCTTTATTTATGACTTTTGAACACAAAACCAAAGTTTGATTTGCCAAGATTACAACAGTTGAGCAGTGATATTGATTTAAGTACAAATTTGACTTTGGTGATATTACAGACCAAAACTAAGACTTGAATGAGCTCAAATAGGGTTAACAAACATGAACCAAGAAAGAGCTATCACCGAATGCACCTTTATGACAAGATTAAGACAATAAAACCAAACACACCTTAACAAGATTGTTTTGGAACTTTTTCAAAGTAAAACAAAGATTAAAACCATTATATTGAGTACAGACCTTGTATCATCATTCATTAAGATTAAATAAGTGTGAAACAATGGTCATAACAACATAAAGCTCAATAATAATCCTAATACTATTTTAACTGTTAAAATAAAATTTATATGAACTACCAATTCTAGTGAACTAACAACTGGTTTTATGGTTTGATTACACTTAATTACAACTACTGAACATGATTAAACAGAAATTTGAGCTAAGAACCGACTTAAACAGTAAATGCCAAAATAAGATCAAAATGCTTACAAATGACTTGAGGTCACAAACTGAGAATTAAGACCAAGTAATGATCCTATAGCTTACCAATAAGCACTACACCCAAGACCATCCATTATATATCCTGCTCCAACTCGCTAGAACCTTGAACCATGGATTTTTATTTTAAGCTATTTATTTGTTATTTTTGTGAATTTCGACTTTTGCTAACAAACTGCTTTTAGAGTATCTAAAAGCTTTGATAAACTTTATTTGGAGCTTATATGTGCTTCTCATCAAATTAACAGCTTAACAACAATTCAACTTATTGAGATTTTTGAATGATAAGAAAATTTCATAACTTGACATAAGACTTGAAAATGGAAATTGAAGCTTACAAAGTTTTCTTTCATCTTAAAACATAAAATTCAAAGCTTAAAGCTTTTACAAACACCGAAATTTGAAGATTAAGCTAAAGCGACATTAAAATTTAAAATTACACTAGGTGATTTCTTTCATGACTCCTCCTTTCTTTATAGTCTTTTGAACTCCCAGTGTGTCTCGAACAAATCCCATCAAAATCTTGACCATTGAAGCAATCAAATTCATCTCATTTCTATTTTACTTTTGGCGCCAAAAGTGCTCATGGTTGCTTGAGATAATTTCAAACCAATTAAAGAAGTTTGGAGTGTTATGTGAGGTGTAGGGACAAGTTGGGAAGTAGGCATGGAGTTGGGTGTGATTTTTCGGAGAAAACAGATATTGTGAGTGCTACTGTTGAAGGTCACTTGGTGGGGATGCATTAAATGGCTTGTGAGGTGTGATGATAGGAGGAGAGGAAATGGAAATGGTGGATGAGGTGGAAATGGTGAGGTGGAGGTGGAAAACCACCGGTTTTGAGTTACGGGGGTGGGGGTGGAAGGCGAGCAGGTGGCGCGGTTTCCTTTTATTTAAAAAGCTGGCCGCATTGTTTGGACCGGATTTGGGCTTGGGTTGTTATATTGGATCCGTTTGGCTTATGTTAACAACAAGGACCAATCTTGCAATTCTTTGAAAGTTGAAGGTCTGATTTTACAAGTCTCCAAACTTTATCACAAGGGTAAAACCTGCCAAGTAAGATTAGTTCAAGGACCATTGTTGAAAATTTCTATTTTACAAATCCGAGGACCAAAGCGCCAATTTAGAAACTTGAGGGACCAATATTGTAATTTCTCAAAAGTTTATCATAAGGATCATTTATGTCAAATATGAATAGAACAAGGTTAAAACTTGATAATTTTCATTTTTAAATTAACCAAGGACTATTTTGACAATTTTCCAAAGTTCGTGGACCAAAGTTGTCATTTTGTGATTTTAAACTTTAAAGGGTTTGTTTTGACAACTTTTGAATCCCAAGGACCTAAAATGATATTTTGCAAGTTTTGAATTACCGAGGACCGATTTTGACAACTTTTGTAACTCGGGGACTAAAGCGCCAATTATGCAAACTTGATCGTTTTCACCGATTTTGATGTTTTGCATTTAAAACATATAAAACACTTGTTTGTGATATTTTATCATTTTGAAGCATTTTGAGTGTTTCGGATGTTTTGGCATTTTATCGAGACAAAAATGATGAGTATTTGACACTATTCCCCACAAACCCAAACCTACAAACTCGGTTATGGAAGTTCTTCATACCATTCACATGGATTTATGTGGACCCATGAGAGTGCGAGAACATTTACGGAAGAAATATGTGTTAGTTGTGGTTGATGATTACTCTCGATTTACTTGGGTTAAGTTCTTAAGGACAAAGGATGAAACTCTAGATATCATCATCAAACTTATCAAGCAGTTGCGAGTTCGACTTAACAAAGCCGCCGGAATCATCCGAATCGACAATGGGCGGGTTTGTTAACAAAGAACTTAGTGAGTTTTATGAAAGTGTTGGAATCATTCATCAAAGAAGTGTTCCACGAACTCCTCAATGAGCGGTGTAGTTGAAAGACGAAATCAAACTCTTGTGGAAGCCGCAAGAACAATGTTGATTTACTCAAAGGTTCCAATGTTTCTCCGGGTGAAGCCATTGCCACCGCATGCTACACTCAAAATCGATCCTTATTCACACTTCTCATGGAAAAACTCCATACGAACTTGTCACAATCGAAAACCTAATCTTTCTTTCCTTCGTGTTTGGTGCATTGTGTTATCCAACCAATGAGGCCAAGACTTAGGCAAACTTAAAGCTAAAGCGGACATTGGAGTATTTGTAGGATATGCACCAAGCGTAAAAGGATACCGAATCTACAACAAAAGAACCCGAAATATCATGGAAACAATTCACGTTCGTTCGATGAGTGACACATCAAATGGCTCCGGGACAACCCGATTCGGACCCGCATCACAACCTTCATCAAGTAGACCCATCGGTTCTACTCTTGTACACTATTCTTCGCCAAAGAACTCCTTATGTACCTCCTTTAGAAGATGATTTGAAGAAATTGTTTGATCGATGCTTGATGAACACTATGAGCCAATTGCTAATGATCCGTCAATTCCATCAACGAGGCGCTCCTATCACTTTCAATGAAGTTAACCCTTGGTTTCTATGTCATTAAGTCAAGAAGTGCACACATCGATCACTCTATCTCATCAACAAATCATCAATCATCGAGTGTACATCATGGAATTGTGTTTGGAACCTTTCATGGAGATAATACCTTTGCTACTCTCGAAGATGCCCCTTTGAAAACATATTTGCTCACGAATCATCATCGAACCATCTTCATCGAGAAATCGACTCTGCTTCTTGGTTCCTCAACAACAACCACACGAACACCTTAGAAAATGGACACATGATCATCCATTGGATAACATCATTGGAAATCCTCTCGTCCAAGATCCACTGCAAACAACTTGCAATCGATGCCTTATGGTGCTTCTTCACTCCGTACTATCCAAGGTCGGACCAAAAGATGTTAAAGCGCCATGAATGAAGACAAGCGGTTCAATGCCATGCAAGAAGAAATTCATGAGTTTGATCGACTAGATGTATGGGAATTAGTACATGCTCCCCGATCGTGCTATGATCATTGCTCTAAAGTGGATCTTCAAAGTAAAACTTGATGAGCATGGTGATGTATTAAAGAACAAGGCTCGATTGGTTGCAAAAGGATACCGTCAAGAGAAGGGTATTGACTTTGAAGAATCATTTGCTCGATTTTGCGCGATCGAGGCAATCGTAATCTTCCTAGCTAATCTGCAAGTAAGAATATGATAGTCTGTCGGATGGATGTATAGGCGGCTTTTCTTAACGGAGATCTTAAAGAAGTCGTATCGTCACCAACCGGAAGGTTTTGTGAATCGAGCATCCTACTCATGTCTATCGCTTGAAGAAGGCTCTTTACGGCTTGAAGCAAGCTCCAGGGCATGGTATGATACGCTATCAAATTTTCTTCTCTCTGGATTGACAAAGGAAGCGAGTTGATACGACATTGTTCACCGTAAAGTCGCAAACATTTAATTCACGTTCAAATCTATGTTGATGATATTATTTTTGCCTCGATCGACCCCAATGAATGTGACCGTTTTCTAAGGAGATGGGCTCCAAATTTCAAATGTCAATGATGGGACAAATGTCATTTTCTTGGGATTACAAATTTCACAAAGTCCGGAGGCATTTTATTAATCAATCTAAATATACAAATGAAATTTTAAAGAAATTTGGATTTGACACTTGTGACACCGTTGACACTCCCATGGTGGAGCGTATCAAACGGATGAGGACCACTCATGGATCATGGTAGATCAAACGAAATATCAAGTATGATTGGATACCGATGTACCTCGCGGCGATAGACACGATATTCATTCATCGTATGCATGTGTGCTAGATACCGTGCTAAGCCTACCAAAAGCACCTTGAAGCGGTTAAGCGGGTCTTTCGGTATCTCAAGGAACCATTAACATGGGTCTTTGGTACCGAAGGACACCGTATGTCACTAACGACCTATGCGAGATCTTGACCATGCAGGATGTCAAGATATACGTCAAGTACGTCTGGAGGTGCTCAGTTTTTGGGTGATAAGCTTGTGACCTGGTCTTCAAAGAAACAAATGAGTACTTCTATATCCTCTACAGAGACTGAATACATAGTCATGTCATCTTGTTGTGCTCAAATCCTATGGATGAGATCCCAATTATATGGCTATGGCTTTGAATTCAACAAAATCCCTCTGTATTGTGATAACAAAAGTGCCATTGCTCTCTCTTGCAACAACGTTCAATATTCAAGAGCAAAGCACATCGACATTCGACATCATTTCATTCGGGAACAAGTGGAAAAAGGTGTGGTAGAACTCTATTTTGTGAGGTCTGAATACTAGTTAGCAGACATCTTCACCAAAGCTCTTCCTAGAGAATGTTTTGAGTTTATCCTCCCACGACTTGGTCTAAAGAGCCTACAACAGAAACACTGGGAGCGTCTTGAGAGGAAGGCGAGGAGTAAATGGTTTTCTTCATCTATCTCTTGTATATATTTATTCAAAAAGCAAAATACAAAATTTCAAAACCACAAAGAAAATAGAAAATATAAAATTTTCAAAATCCATAAAAATTAGAAAATCTTGAAAATCCCAATAATATTGTTATTTTGTCTTGTTTTTCTTAATTCGATATCATCTACGGACTTTGTGTTGACATTAAAAGAATGTCACGGGTTTTAGATGTTCTTGAATGTACATAAATTTCTTAAAAAAAAAAAAAAAAAAAAAAAAAAAAAAAAAAGCGAAGAAAATGGTGGTTTATTGTCATCTCAGCAAGAACCCGTTTTAAAAGGAAAGAACAGAGCAATGCTTAATCTTTTTTAAATCTCATGCTCTGATTCTTAAAAAATACAAATGTTTGTCATCAAAAAGACAAATGTTTTTCTTTCCAAATATTTTTCCGTCTAATGATTCTTCTGAAAAATATTTGTCATCTAATGATAACAAAATTGCTTTGAAAATACCTCGTACTCTATTATTTTTGAAAATCATCTGAGCTTATCATCTGTCAAAATCTGTATCTCTCAATCAATGACACAATGATTTCAATCGAATTAAAAAGAGTATTTTTCAAACAATTGGCACGTAAACGAGCAAGGTCTACTTTTGGATAATCAAAATAAACAATGTTTTATACAAGTGGTTCAAGACCTTGGCTATTGTTATGTTTCATTAGATAATCAAAGCATGTTTAATCCGTTGAGTTTAAAGTCTCAGATTTGATCCTTATCGGTTAAATGTTTTCATAAGCAAGTCACAATTCTTCTCAAAAGCTATCAAAAACAATTTAAATCTATAAAGATCACAAATCTCAAATGATTTGAAAACTGTGATCGGGGGAAAATTTGTGATTTAAATTGCATTTAAACTGATAACCCGATAATTGGTTTTATAAGTGTTTAGCAAACTTTCCTTCATTCATGTGCTAAACGATTTCAAATTTTCCATACACATGTTAAGGTGGAGCATCTATTTTAAACCAAAAAGGATTGAAACGTGATAAATTTTTTCCAAAGTGCAGGTTTTCCCTAATATGTGCAAAACTCTTTCAAATCTCAATGCACATATTGAGGGGGAGCAATGTTTTTGAAAACCACATCCTTTCCTAAAATATTCTTAACAAAGTATGAAAACTACTAATCTTGATGGGGAAAGTGATGTTGATATCTTTTAGAAATTGTTGATCAAAGAATTGAATCTTTCGTTCTTTTAATCTGAGATTTTCAAGTCCTCTTGCCTCCATGTGCCAAAACGATTTAAAATTATGATGCACATGTTGAGGGGGAGCTGTTTCTAAAATATCAAAAACGATTCAAGTGCAAAATGCTTTGATTATATATCACAAGTACATGGATTGATTTTCAAATGGTTTTCAATTGGTTCCAATGGCAGATGAACAATACCAAATAGACCGACCAAATTTACTTTATGTATGGTGATATAAGGATGGTTAGGTTAGGCATTCGTTCCCACGATCCCGCCAGAGCCGGAGGGATCTACCGAGGACAATCCACTAGTTAGTGTAGAGTCCTTAGGTATGATGAAAAAAAGAGAGAAAGTGAGATATGGGAAGAGTGCGGATGAGATAGAGCTAGAACTGGAATAAACCCAACAAGGTTCTAGTAATGAAGTCTCGTGTAGCCTTGAAGGGTTGAAGAATGAAAAAGAAATAAATGTGAAAAGGGTGAAAACAAATAGCCCTCTAATAATTCAACCTTAGGGCGAAACCGGGTTCAATTCATATATTCTTGGTTGTTACTAAGGTAACACCGGTATTGAAGACAAGGCGTCATGGACCCGGTGACACACCGCACTACATCTTCCCATGCTACTCAAGTTCCTCTTAAAAGGACTTGTTTCATTCTCAGGGGAACCTACATTATCTATCGACTTTCTTTAGAGATGGTTGATATTGAAGAAGAGACCACTCCCTAGTCTCCAGCATAGGAACCAATGTGCACAATTGAGTCTAGAGCCACGAGATCATCAATAAATCTCATTAAGGATACAATCAATGAAGACTTTCATTTCACACAATGTGAAAAGAGAATATACTTTTAGAGTCCCACATTATCCTTATGGTATTGCGAACATCCGAGTGATATGCAAACATATTCACAATGAAGATGAAAGCCTTCAGAGCCAACATCAAACAAGCTATTGGTAGGTGGCATGTGAGATCTATCCAATAGATCAACCATGTGACAACCGAACATAAACAATGGGGCGATTCAAATTTTTGAATCAATCTCGGTTCAGTTATGGATTGACGGATACCTTTGAAAACCGGTCGTTGTGCTTAATACTCTTTCTCCGACATCGACCGTATTAATATTTCAAAAATAAAAGGTGTTTATGATTGATAATTGATTTTCTTTAAAACCTTCGTTGTATTGCAAAACACTTTATTTTGAGCGATACACGATTGTTTTCAAATCTATTTTCATCAATCGGTGAATCTCAAATTATTTGGTTCACTCACTCGTGTTGTCTTCTTTGAGACTTTCCGGTTTGAGAACGACTAGAGCATTGCGAAACCCTGTCAAGTAGATTCTTGAATTATACCGATCACAGCGATTTTTCGATCAGCGGGGAACCGTGGGCGTGTACCTCGATTCGATTTAAAGTAATCAAAGACACTTTCGTGCGCTTTATTGCTAAGCTTGTTGTATGCGGTACACCCGACGTTTGCAACCGATCGAATGAAGAGGTCAATCCATAGCCGCATGCTCACACAACACATTCATTTCAAAAGAAATCATGATAAGTGCATCAACGACTACGATATTTTCACTCCATGCTTACGCTTTCTGACTGCAAATATCATGAATCAACTAAAGCTTCCGCTACTGCGATGAAAAGAATTCATGATCCGAATGTGAGCATGTCGGTCCACCGTCACAACGTCGCATAATGTCAACACCACAATGGAAGAGTCGAGATTTATGCAAGGTGATGATCTCAAAGCGGCTCAAAACTCATCATCCGTGGATCGGTTAAAGACCTCCACTTGAATCAACCAAACATGTAAAACATGAAGAATCAAAGACTACGAGCTCTTGAGAAAATAACTTAAACAAGAATTTAAGAACAATCTTAATGTAATATCTGTTTGTATTCATGTAAATTGAGGTGACCTCCTTGGGGAGATTGTTAGGAATTAGAAAATTCGATCGTTAAAGTGTCGGTGCCTCAAGTATATGTATTCGTTAAGCTCGTAGTCGTAGTCAAGTTATGTTATTAAGTAGTTTGTTAAGTAACCTTTGTGGAGGACTGACGGGTCTTTATCCATCAGTATGCCCGATCCACAACCCGTAGGTGGCGTTTATTGTAAGACACTATAAATACCCTCTACCTCCCAAGGTAGGGGTTGAGCTCAATACCATTTTCTTTGTTTCACATAGTTTCCAACTCTTTTCCTTTCTCTCTCTAGAACTTTCTCTCTAAAACATAGTGTCGCCCATATGGATTTGGTTTAATGTGTTTGTGAAATCCTATATCTTACACTTCTTTTAAAAATATTTGAAAGTCTAATGTTAAAACTATGAGTAGGTAAATACCCGCACGGTTTCCATAACGTATTCCAGATATGGAGTACGTACTCAACTTAGGGTAGATTCATGTACACAAACACGTATTCATAAGTCGTCAGTCTTACTATATGGCGTGCTTAATACTCCATGTTTCTAACGCCTTCCATCTTTGCAGCAAATTCCGTCATCGGGAAAGATTCGATGTTCGAACCTTACACAAAAAACATCATCAATCAAAATAGAAACATGTAATAATCAATAGACCATCAACTAAAAAATATTAACAAATTAACAAACGGAAACAAAAAATAATGATGTAAACCCTGGTCTGTTATTCTTCTTCTCCATATCCATCTTGTATCACAGCCTTAAAAATGCAGCATTCATCTTTTTTTTTTTTGTCGCACAACCTGAAAAAATGTAGAAGTTTTTTTTAAAGGAAGAAGATAACGAAGTCACAAAATTAACCGTATCTATTAATAAGAAAGTAGAACTCAAATATCACTTAATGAACAACATAAACAAATACCTTACTCCGACCAAGAACACAACTTACAACAATATTATCTTCTTTCCATTCGTCTAGACTACACCAAATAAGCAAACACATGAACTATTTCCTAGGCATAATCAATAAGAATAACCAATAATAAGAAAGTAAAACTCAAATATCAGTTAACGAACAACCTAAACAAATACCTTACTCCGACCAAGAACACAACTTACAGCAGTATTATCTTCTTTCCGTTCGTCTGGACTACACCAAATAAGCAAACGCAAAAAATATTTCCTAGGCATAATCAATAAAAATAACCAATTCCAAACACCCTTTAAATTAAGTTCAAGTCAACTGAAAGAAAACGACAACAATAAAATTGAAATAAAATGTAACAAACACAATACCTGCCTACCATAACCTTTAAAACAGACTCAGCTGTCGTCAGCACCATTTTCACCCATCAACCTATTAAAAAAAGGAACAACCCGTTTTAGAAAAATAAACTCTAAAAAAAGCATTCGCATCCGTTTAACATACATCATAAATTTGTAAAGAAGATTGTTTGGCATGGAAAGTAAAAAAGGTACGTTATAAGTTATAACCACCAATTGCAATAATTTTTCAAAAATTAAATACTCTTATAACAAAACACAACGACATCACATTAGTATAAGAAAAAGTATTTGATCAAAGTAAAAAAATCCTAAAATCTAGTGTAGAAAAATCAAAATCTTGAAATTAGGGTTTATGAACTTACAAAGTAGATTAGGAATCTCAATTCTGAATTTTTAGATTACACGATGGCACTGAATCACATGTTGAATCTTGTAAAATAGGCAACTTCTTAAAATAAAAATTGCTAAAGAAAATCGAACCCGACATAGATGAATAAGATGGTTGGGCGGTTACGAAATTTATGACTCGGTGTAAGTGGAGATATCCAGTGTGTGGGCGAAATGTAAACATGTATTAAAAAGAGGACACATGCTTAGACTTTCAAATATTGGGTTAATCTTAACGGACAATTTATTATATTCTAATAATAGTTTAGTAATATATGAAGGGTGAAACTCTCTTCTATAATATATATATAAAGAATAGACCATCTATTTTATTTTATGCTATTTATTTTTAATTAGAAAACACAAAATGTATTTTTTTTTTTTATTTAAGATCGTTTGAAGACAAAAGATTCTTTACATACCAACGGATCAATCTCCACCATTCAATTTTTATTAGATCTAATGGATGAGTTAATCTCAACAATTAAAAAAACCCACTTTCATTATTTTTTTACAAATATAAATATATTTCAAACCGTTAATCGTCAAACGAAAAAAAAATATCATTCTGACGAGCATTTAATTATCTTTCATGATAAAAGACTTTGATATCTTTCGAAAAAAAATTTTCTTCGTGTTTTCACTTTTTAAAGTTTTTTCGTTTTTACGTTCTAAAATTTGCATGAAAAATCATATATGATTTAACACTAATTTGAATCTGCATGTGATATTAGTGTTAAATCTTATATGAATATGTGATTATCATTTATGATTTAACACTAGTATCACATATGATATTACATACATATCATATATGATTTAACACTAATATAACATGTGATCTTCAATTAGTGTTAAGCGTATATGATATTCATCTGGTCAGGTTTAGAAGAAAAGCGAAAAAAGACGAAAACGTGAAAAAGCGATTTTTTTCTTTTTCGAAAGTATGTCAGCACCTATAGAAAGACGATTAAATGTTCGTCGCGATAATGTAATTATTTTTCTTAATGATTATCGGTTTAAGAGATATTTAAATTATAAAAATAGGTGAAATAATAAAATCTTTTAATATCAACAATTGATTTATTTTAGATGGATAATGAAGATGAGTCTGCTTATGTAAAAAAATTGGTATTTTTTTTCTCCTTATTTTTAACTCAATAACACAAAACTTTTCACTTTTCTTTAATAAGGTAACAAAACTCAAGTAGAATTACTTTTCTTTTCTCCCATTTCACTCTTCTTTTTCTTTAATCAAAAAGTCCAGAACACTAGTCTAGGCTTAAAACAAACACCCACTTTCACTTTGGAAAACAACACACAGAGTGTGAGTGAGATTAACAATGGAATCAATAGAAGCAACCACAACTTCAGAAACCCTAGAATTAGAATCAGATAACAATAACAATAACATTGATCCAACGGTAACAGATAACGATCCATCATCATCATCATCAATAATGAGTCAGAAAGATCTAATTCGAGCAGTAGAAACCGTTGAAAGAGACTCAATCGCAATTGCAGAGAGCTTCTCTTCTTTATTCTCATCTCTCCGTACATCTCTCTCAGGTACCATCAATTCTACTTTTACTTGTTGTCCTAATTTTATTTGGTTATCTAACAGCAATTAAATGACATGGCACAATTACTAGGACATTATTTGACATAATTAAGTCGAACGTTATGTGATAGTGTATTGTGCATTGTGCAAGCATGTGAAAAGTGAAAACCCGAGATAATGGTTTAGTTTTAAAGAAGCAAACAAGTCAACCTCATAAGTGTAAACTAATATTTAGAAAGAAAGTTGTAGCTTCGAGCTTTGAAAGAATGCTGCAGCTGAAGCGGAACGTTAGAGAAATAGTCATAGCTGAAGCAGAAAAGTAAAAGAGATTGGGTGCGTTTAGTTGGAGAAAAATTCTCTTTTTTTTATCTCTGGTTTTGTAAAAATTTGGAAGGAAATTTATCTCCACAAAACACTTGAAAATATAAAAGCGTTTAGTTGATGTTTCTATTTTCTATTTTGAAGAAGGGAGGAGGTTGTGGGTTACAAAGGAAAACAACTAAAATTTGTTTTGTAATTTTCCTTGTTAAGTTAGGAAATAGGGTATTTTGTGTTTTGCAAAAACATTTCTTTGAAAACTGATTTGAACGATCTTTGTTTTCCTTGTTTTCCATAAAACATTTTCTCGTGTTTTCCCCAACTAAAAGCACCCTAATGTTTTCATTTTCTTTTGTGTTTGCTGTGGCAAGATAAATATATTTAGTTCTGAGTCAAAATAAAGTAGTGAACAAAGATAGGCGTTTAACCACAAGATTAGCTGAAAAATATGTGAAAAGTGAAGCAGCTATTCGATGAAAATATAGATGCCAAATAAATGAAGTGGCTATGTGTAGACAGTGCGACAACTAGTAAAATTCTGGAAAACCAAAAGTAAGCTGTTATAGGGCTAAGGCGTTGTATGCACACCAGAACATGCCTGTTCTTTTACCTTGCTGCACCATTCGTGTAGAGGTGGCAAAAGCAGTGAGGCGGGCGGGCACAGCCACGGTTCAAGCAGGCTACAGGCTAAGCGGGCACAGGCCAAACAGGCGCATGTTATCTGAATCGCTTTAGATAAGTCCCAAAACGATGAAATAAATTCCTCAAACATAACACCTCATTTATATTTAAAAATTAAATATATTATATCTATAAGTTTTCTTTAAAACAATTTTAATGTTCTCCAATTGAGTGGAGAAAATATGTGCCCTTTGTGTCAATTTAACTTTTAAATGGGGCAATATATGCCCATTTCAAAAAAGGAGGGCTAAATGTGCCCAAATCAATTACAAATGTGCCCAAATTAGCCCATTTTTTATTTTGGGCACAAATTGTCACCTCTAATTCAATGCGTCATTGTGTAGAGGTGCATCACAAAGCCGACTTTTATCACTTCACCTTTTCTGTCATGTTACCACTCAATTCCATAAAACACGGCTAACTAAATTCACTGGAATACTAGACTCCTGTGACGTGTATGTCCCAAATCACCGGATATTAAAATAAAATTACCCAAAGCGGAGTAGGGTCTGTATGGTACATGCAAATGATTCAATCGTACATTATTCTGACATTGCAAGCCTTTGTGACTCGTGACTCTAAATGTGGGTTGCTTTACTGTTTGCTATATCTATAATGCCATAAAGCTGAAGAAGTGCAGTGTAGTTTAATCTATTTGCTTGCTCACGGGATATATCGATTTATATTGCTTGTGCATGTTGTAGGTTACCAGCCGTTCTGTTGATCATGTACAATGCTTTAGTGATGCTGCTGGTGGCCTTCAAGAATCTGGTAATTGACAAAACTTGCATCGACTATGTACAGTTGCACATCATATACAGCTTTTGAGAAACTTAAATAGCAGAGTACATGTATCTTACAGGCTCATAATAACCAGAATATTTGGTTTCCTTATATTGATTTTGCAAAAACGTTGCTTGTATCTTAAATCTTGCATAAGTGCACATGGCAGTCTTTTAACTGATAGTGACAAGGTGTTTCTTGCCCACGCATTGCGGTGGAATACACAAATGTTATCATAAAATTCTCATTTATTAAGTATGAGCGAAAAGTTAAAGTTAGAGAAGGTGAAGTTTTGAAATAAAATTATAAAGTAATTATAGTTTGACATAAATCATGCATCAAAGCAAAAGGTAAAAGAAAATGGACTAAACAAAATATAAAATGAATAGTAAGACTTTGCAAATTGTTAGTAAGTGAAGATTCTGCTTTATTCTTAGAATTTGACTTATTTGAGTGAAGATATTGCCTTGAGCAAATAATGAGTGTGTAAATGGTTAAAGCAAAGATCACACCTATTGTGACTTTAATCTCCATTATGCATCTTTGGTGAAGTTTCACAACTTCATTATGATTTTACTTTTCTTCAGTCACCAGTAAAAACAGTTAAATTTTGATCATATATTCAAAAGTGAATACTTCTCTCAAGCAACGTGGACCTAATATATTCTTGTAGAGATTTCTTTTTATTGCATAAGCATTAGTCATGATTGCTGTTGAATCACTGTAATTCAATTCTTTACAGCATTAGATTCTGCAACAAAGGGAAATCTGTACATAAACTCCTGTCTCAGGTATGTACTCCATTTACATGGTTTTGTTGTTATCTTCACTTGTGACCAACTTTGGTGCCATCATCCTTGGTTTCTTAAGTGCAAACAAACCTTGATTAGTCACACATGTCTGCGGCACTAATCCGTGCAAGTGTAGTGTTTAACGCAACAAGAAGCCAAGTATTGATGGTTGGAGTGGTTAATCTTATTTTATTCAGTTGCAGCTAGAAACTATATACCTTATGGTTGATGATTTTACCAAATTCGACACATTAGTCAAACTGACTTGTGAAACACATTTGTTACAGATTGAATGAGGAAATGAGAGGAATTGACACCTTAGCCATGCAACTGTATCCTTTACATTCATTATTTGTGTCTCGGTTTTTGTGTGTCTGAGTGTTTGTGAAGCTAGTCAACTAAATTGGGAGAAATGGTAATGATCATTGTTGGAAATAAAAATTTATGGACATGGTATATATGACGTCCAGCAATTTGCTAACCTCTACAATTCTTACTAGAGTTTCTTATTACTCATGAATCCTATATACAATGATTGAATGAGATTTCCTTGACCCCTTGCACAGAAAAGTGCTGCGTAGAAATGTTGATGCTTTGGATACCGCTGTGAATAGCCTTGTTCGTCTTCCTTGATGTTCATTTTGTTTGTGTATTCATCTTTCATAAATCATGATTCAGGTGAGTGTGCGCGGAAAAGGCTTCCAGTATGATGGAATCTATCTTTGTAATATTGGTTCTTGCATACTTGGCGCTTATTGGCGTGAATAATATCTGTCGAGTTTGTTCTAACATTACGATTTTTGTTGTTGATATATTGTGTATACAATTAAGTTATTTTAGTCTTCCATTAGCTTGTGCAATTACAGCTGAAGCCTTGTATAGTGGCAACATGCCAACATGTAAGCTGATGATACAAGCTCTACAATGCTATAAAAGCTAGTACATTCTTGATAAAATTTATCTATAAACGAGCTTCTTGCTGGGTTACTTATGGGTGTGGCAGAATGTGTGGGGGCGGGATGGGTAGCGTGACATGTGAGTAAGGGTTAAGCAGGTTGAATGACTCAGGTCAACCGTTACTTTTACACTTATTTTGTTTGTTCTCCTTTATATTTTTGAACTCATGTAAACTAGGAAGTAGTATATAAAGGATGTAATTAGCTAAAACAGTACAAACATGTTAACATGTTGACCCAACTCATTTGCCTTCTTTTCCATCTTTCAATGATGTGTTAACCAACCCTCCCGTTTTGCCGCCCATATGCTCACCTAATGAACAGCGCACTATAGCTATCCATTGGCCTGACCGAGTCACTCAAAACCATATCCAATAAAGCTTAATTTGGCTATTTGTAGGTTTGGGTTTTAAGATGGTGCTCGCAGACTCCACGATTGATTGTAAATGAATTGATCATGCTGTCATGGCTTAGTCGGTTTGCGCCAATTTCCTATAGACAATTGTCTTTGTGCCCTCTCTGGTGTTTTAACACCAAGACATAAATTTTTGGTTAGTGTAATTTGAATGGAGCTTTATGTATCGGAGCGGGTTTGATCCGGAAACCTAGTCGGCCGTCATGAGTTGTTGCTTCTTAATCACCCACGATGGCGTATACTCTACATTCGGGTTCTGAACCCGTCCAAAAGCCCAACACGATGTGGGCTACGATATAGCGTTTAGGCCTGGAGGCCCAAATCTGAATCTATTTACGGAATAGATATGGGATATCTTCTAATCAAGGAGATAATCATTCTCAACCGTTTAAGGCGGGATCGCGAAGGTTGAGAACACGAATCAACAAGGATTCCGTGCGTATATAAAGGGATCACACCCTCGTTTAAGGTACAATCTACAAACCCTAACTCTCCTTAAACCCTAAACCGATTACTTACTCTCACGGGAGGATAATCGTGGGAAACAATCCCGGTAAGCCTAACGGTGTCTTTTATCTTTAGTGCGCGGGTTCCAAGCAACAATCCTCAATTGGTGTAGAATCAGGAGCTCCAAACAAGGCGTCCAACTTTTGCATCAACAAGTGGCGCCATCCGTGGGACCATTCACTAGAACCAAGAACTAGGATGACGAGCGATCGCATGATTTTCTTTGGAAAGAAGGTGCAGTGAGGCAACCCCAGCGGATCTGGAACAACCGGTACTGCTAAGAATCGGGGATCGAGGCCGAGTTGGCCTCCCTGCAGTGGAACCACTCTGGGACAACCCGGACAACAACGACTACCACGATGCGAGAGACCCCATGGCACTCCTTTCACTCCACTCGATCGGTGCTGAAGCTAACCGCACCCGCACCCGACGCAGCCGAGGAGCAGGCGTGTTGATGAAACAGATACCCACATGTTCAGAAGTCGTTCGAATTAGAGCCAGTAATTTTGTCTCTCGAAATTACGAAGCCTAAGTGTCCTCATGCAAGAGGAAGCAAAGAAAAGACCAAGTCGAGACATGCATGCTCGACTAGACTTTAGCCCGAGTTTGAGATATCTCCACCGCGTCGTCATAAGGAGAGACGCGGGAAGGGCAATCGCCGACCCCGGTATTCAATAGAATTGGGAGGAGAGTTGAGGAAGATGATCGTCGACTCGCGACCTATGTTGAAAGTGAGGAAGATGGGAAGCGCACGGTGTCCATACTAGACTCGGTGGCGCGAGTACAAGATAGATTGGGGCGATATTCCCAGTGAGAGCCCCAAGCACAGTTCGAGGATAACCGGCGTAACGCCGAAGGGAGAGGAACTATCCTCTAGTAATTCCTCGAACAATGAGGGCGATGAGGCGGACATTGGAAATCGAAAGAAAAACCGTGACCAAGAAGAGGAGGATATGTCTCTCCCGTGGCGCCGTCGAGAAGGTAGATCGTTCACTAGGCGTATCGGTGATTTTTGGAGAACACAAAAGAGGCGCATGCCTACTAATGTTAAAACCTATGATGGAGCGGTGATCGATGATCACCTAAAATTTTCGAATCGGACAACCATTGAAAGCGCGCCACAACACATGGTGCCACATGTTCAATTCCACTTTGGTGAAATGCGCGGCTGGTTCAACAAGCTTCCACGCGAAGCATCAATGGCTTTGAAGAGTTGAGGAAGGCATTCGCCTAAATTTTACTCAACGAAAAAGTGCGCTAAAACCCCATTGAACTTGCTAGAGTCAAAAGCGGCGCCAGGGAATCCATGGCGCTTTCATGGGCGCTTCAGGATGAGTGCATGCAAGTCAAAGCATGTCCCAAGTACTCAAAATCTCGGGGTTCATGAATGGAATCAACAACCGGAACTTATTAAAGGTTAAATGACGAGATTCCCCGATCCTTGATGAGGTTATAAGCGTACACGGTCCTTCGTACAAGGAGAAGCCGCCGCAATGATAGCAAAGCTACTCAACTACGGTCCAGGAACAACACGGAGACAATCCATGAGACGGAATAATAACCGTAACAGGAACTATCGCAACCAAGGGAATGGGCGCGACAATGACAAATATACCCGCTTACCAAATCACCAAAAAATACTACAGCAGGCGCTAACTTCCCAAGACCACCACAAATCGCACTCCGGAGGAGGCGTGTCGGCGGTGGATCTTTGTGATTACCACGCGCGAGAAGGGCACACTACTAACGAATGTGTCCAATTGCGTCAACTCATTGACAAGATGGTCAAAGAGGGTAGATTGGACCATCGGTCAAGAATATCAAGGAAGGAAGGACAAGCAAAGAGTAGCAATAAGAAAAGCGCCTAAAGATAAGCCGACACCATTTACATGATACAATCATGGCGGTGGTCATAAGCGGAAGGTAAGTCGAGATTTTTCGCGGGAAAAGAAATTTCATTCCCACCTTAACCATGAACAACGGTGGTAGAACCACTTACTATAGAGATAAGTGCGGGTGGTCGCGATATCCGCGCATGTATGTTGATGGTGGAGCTTCGTGACATCATGTATGAAACCTTTGTTTTAAGCATTGCGTCCCGAAATCGCAACCGTTAACCCGGTCGAACAGCGTTGACCGGTTTCTGAGGGAGAAGATATGGCCTATGGGACAAATAAGATTACACATCGGCATTGAAACGAAGAACACTCCGCTACGGCATGGATGGAATTTATGGTGATTAAATCTCCCTCGCCATATAATGGCATTATTGGGAGACCGAGAATTTCGACTATCTTGTGATCTTGAATCAACAGCGCATGGGATGCTTAAGTTCCCAGTGGAAGGTGGTATTGTTACTCTTTACAATGCCACTATACCACATCGAGAATGCAACACGATTGCATGCGAGACCGCACCAACCCCAACCTGACTGACTACGAATTCCACATCCGAGTAGCAATCCACCGAATACCCGGGCGAAATTGCCATCGGAGGATCACTATCGGACAACGGCAAATCGGTGTATGTATGCGCTCTGCAAAGAACTTAGACATTTTGCATGGGGCCAAAACACATATTTGAGTCTGCGCTCGATCACGAGAACATAACCTGCGAATCCGACAAGGATACTACGCCCGTCGCCCGGAAGAAGCGGGGCCAAGCCCGGGCGTGCATAGCGATCTGGTGAAGTACACAAGTTGGTAGATCACGGGAATTATCGTGAAGTCTATTACCACGGCGGCTTTCGAATCGGTAATGGTCAAAAAGAGCGGCGGTGGTGGCGAATGTGTTGACTTTACGGATCTTAACAAAGCGTGCCAGGGGCTGCTACCCATTACGAAATAGTGGAAAATAGAGTCTACGTGCGGGTATCCATTGAAGTGTTTCCTAGATGCGTACAAGGGTACCATCAAATTCGAGATGGCTAAAGAGGATGAAGAAAAGGCGGCCTTCCACACGGCCAAGGTGTTTCTTGTTACACCAAAATGCCCTTGACTTAAAAATGCGGGGCCACCTATCGGTTGGTGACAACGCTTTCAAAAACAATGGGCCGCACATTGAAGTCTATGTCGATGATCTAGTCATCAAGAGCCATCTTGAAGATGAGCTAATCTGCGACATTGAGGAGGCGTTCAAAACTCTACGAGAGATAAACATGAAGTGAATCCAAAAAGTGCACATTCGGCGCTCATCGAGGGCATGTTCCTTGGATACGATTGAACCTAACGGCATAAAACCATGTCGAGAAAAGACAAAATCGGTCATCGAACTTCCTTCACCACGCGTTGAAGGAAGTTCAATCTCTTAACGGAAAGTTGGCGGCACGAGCGAGGTTCTATCAAGTCGGCGAAAAATCGTTACCACTTTTCAAAACACTCAAGAAGTGCATAAAGAAGGGTGATTTTAAGTGGACTACGGAGGCAGAGAAGCCTTCACCCGGCAAACGACATCGGCAACACTCCCAGCGCTCGTTGCACCCGACCGGGGAAGAAGCGATCATGTATTTGTCGCAGCGGATGGGGCGATCGATGCGGTACTACTAACGAGATAGGGATTCGATGCAAACTCTATCTACTTTATAAGCAAAGCACTAAAGAAGGCGGAGGTGAACTATCGGCCATGGAAAAGTTGGTTCTTGCATTGGTGTTTCTTTGCTAAGCGGCTACGCGAGTATTTCGAGCGCACCGATTGCGGTCATCACCGATCAACCAATCAAGCGGTCATCTCTAAACCCGGATGCATCGGGCCGACTCGAAGTGGAGTGTATTCTTGGCGAACACAATATCTCATCTGAGACCACGCACGGCAATTAAAGGGCGATTCGGCGATTTCATAATTGAAAGCGAGACACCAATGAGGCACTTATACCAAATAAGGCGGAACAACATGATCCATGGATCTTGTTTACAGATGGATCCTCTTGCATTGATGGTTCGGGAGCGGCCTTATCCTTACTAATCCGAAGGTATGGAATTCACCTATGCATTGCGCTTTGAATTCTGACGACAAACAACGAGGCGAGTATGAAGCTACTGCTTCTTTGGACTACGCATCGCGGCTCGAATGGGTGTCTGAAACCTAGAAGCAAGCGTGGATTCGGGCTCGTAGCTAACCACGTGTTGGGCGAATCGTAGCTAAGGAGGATAACATGATCCAATATCGGCCAAAACCAAGATGCTAATCAAAGGTTTTGTGAGTTCACTATCAAACGGTCCCTAGAGGGAAAACCGCAAAGCGGATGCCACGAGCAAGATTGCCTCGACAAGTTTTGCGCACCTATCAAAGCAAGTTACGGTAGAAACTTTGAAAAGCAAGTCTATCTCGAGATGGAAGTTTCCACAATCATAGAGGAAGGCGGCCCTACATGGATGACACCAATAATGGACTTCTGAACAAGGGAATGCTACCCGAGGAGCGAGAAGGAAGCTCGCGGGATACGGCGCATGGCGCGGCGATTAAGTCGAGACAACATCTTGTCCGACGCTCCTTCTTGCAACCATGGCTCCATTGTGGGCCCATTACGAGCAAATTATGTGCTTTGCGAAATCCATGAAGGTTCATGCGGTATGCATTCGGGACCACGATCCGTTGTAGCACGCGCCATGCGATCGAGGATATTCTTGGCCTACCATGCACCGGGCGCGAGTTTAATCTGAGTGTTACGATTGCCAAGTGCATAGGCCGTCCCACGCCAACCATAGCACGAGCTAACGCCAATAACATCACCATGGCCATTCTACAAATGGGGTATTGACATCGCAGCCCTTTTCCCGTCGCGGGGAGATTAAAATTCCTCGTAGTCGTGTAGACTACTTCACCAAGTGGATTGAAGCAAAGCGGTGGTAACAATCACGGCAACCCGGTGAAGCGCTTAGTGTGGGATAACATCGTATGCCGGTTTTGGCCTTCTGGAGAAATCATCTCGGATAATGGTAAACAATTACGTGACAACCCTTTCGGGGCCCGGTGTGGCTACGCATCACACGGCACTGCGTCTGTTAAACATCCACAAACCAATGGCCTAGTGGGCGGGCAAATAGAAGCTTAAGCGAAGGAATTAAGACACGCTGAAAAGCACAAAGGAGATGGGTGGAAGAACTATCACATGTTTTGTGGGCGCATCGCACCTCGATCAAAACCGATCTGAGACACCCCTTCTCTACAGTCTACGGGACCGAAGCCGTCATACCGGTGGAAATTGGTATGCCAACTATCCGCCTTCCGAGATTAATGTGGCAACTAATGGCGAAGACCGGCGTCTTGACTGGACCTACTAGAAGAAAGGCGTGAGCAGCGACTATCGTAAAGAAAAATCGAAGTCAAGAATGAAGGGATACTATGGCGCTAAGGTAAGAGGTGTCTCCTTGGGCCGGGTGACTTCGTCTACCGCGCTAATGATGCGAGCCACGCAGAAGACACAGTAGCTTGGACCAAAGTGGGAAGGACCCTATGAGGTTCTTGAAGCACTAGGAACCGTGCGTACAAGCTACGGGGCTTGGATGGTCGTGAGCTAGCGCATGGAACATCTGCAATCTCAAAAGATGCTACCTATAGGATTGGCTATGGCCAGCCTTACGAGCCTTCGAGGCATTTTACTAAAGTACTCGATAGATAACTATGTTTTTTACTTTTCCTAGTATCATGTTTTTTTTTTCCATAAACACTTGCAAGTATTAATAAAGCGTTGCGGTTTCTAGCTAACTCAGTAACACCATTTAATTTGTTACTTCCATATACTATATGTCTTAACAATTTTTCATATTTTTTGCCTACATGGCGTGCATGCAATATATACACCCACGACGGTCAAAGGATAAGTTAACCTAATAAACAACTTGTTGAGTAAGAGGGTTGCAAACCCATCGACGACGGATTACGTATCCTTGTTAAACACCTTGTTCACAAGAGCGTTGGAATAAGCTTTGTGCGCACCCTACGACGGATGCGCAACTATGCACATGTGCGTTTAACAAATCTGGAACCAAGACACTTGATTCCTCAATTTGGTATTCTGATCACTGCATACCAATAATATACATGATTATACTTAACATTTTTTTTGGATCTTCATACATGATTATGGAGTCCTTATATTATTCACACTTGGTTATCTGAGATAACAACGCATACTTCTTTTACGCAAAGATACACGGTATAAGGGTGTACATCATAGATAAAACAACGTATATTTCTTTTACGCAGAGGTAAATCGACAAGGTGTACATCACAAAGGAACAAAATCCTTACAAATGCCGCTTCACAAAAAAATCCATTCATGACCTACGGATTATTTCTTACGAGACATCACTAGAAAATAAACTAAAAGCTATGACTTCGTTTCAAGGAGGAACTACCAGCGCGTTAGTATCTTCCCAATCCTATTTAGCTCTGTAACAAATCGGCATCTCGGCCTTCTGGTGGCAACACTCACGGGCGCCCCATCGGATCTTGGGAGGTGCGCGCCCGCCCACACATTCTGACCTTGCCGCCCAATACCTTTCCTTTCGGCAAGTCTCGCCGCATGTGCCTCAACACTTGTTTGGGGGACTTCCTTGTCAATGACAAAGCGGATTCGAGATATCTACGGGCGGCGCAAAAGCAGTACTGCTGGTGGGATGCATCGGGCCTAAGATAATAGTCAGGCTGCATGCATGACCTCCCCAGCGAGATCTTGGGCTAGTGTCGGACACGCAAATATTACGTTTATTGGATAGTCACGATCACGTTCGATTCGGCGATCTTGGGGAGTTCAAGTCTTTCATTTTCTCCATAGCATGACTAAATTGTCATAAGCCTTTGCATCATAATTCGGCTTTTGCTCAGCGGGTACCTTTAGCGACTCGACCTCTTGCGACTTTTCAATAGCCTCGACTTTCCACGCTCCAGCGCACATTTCACCACATCCCCGAAGGAGTCACGAACTTCTTGCGACTCCGGGACACTCAATGACGCCAGCGGAGCCCATGGCTTATGAGCCATCTGCGCTCGACTATGGTGGAAGAAGTTGCGGATATAACTCCTCGTCGTATTCTATCTTGAGTTTCGCAATTTCTCCTCTGTGTCTCTAAAGCACCTTTTACCGTAGTCCAAAGTTTTCAAGGCGGGTGGTCGGTCGTCTTTGCCATTTTCAAGTATTTAATAGCCCAGACAAGAAGACTTATAGCTCGCATGACCTTGGCGCTCTTGATTGATTTGACACATCGAGTGCCATCTTTTCCTCGGCTAGTTTTGTAGCATCGACCCAAGAGTCTCGCTTCGCCCCTAGCATTAGCCAATTGAACCTCGAGTGAGGCAATGCGTTTGTCTTTCTCCGCACCTTAGCTAGTATCGCCCGAGTGCTTTACCTTTATCCGCGTCGCTAGAGACCCGGTCATCAATAAGTTGTTCCATGGGTACTTCCTCGGCGGTTTTAAGCTCCGCTTTGGCCGCCGGCCCGGATGATTCGATGCGCATTGGACTTGTTTGGGGCGACTCTGCAGTTGTTCAACCTACACACATGATGAGATAATCTCGGTTATTCGGGGCTCTTAGCAATATTTTGATATATAAACTTTCATGGATACTTACGAGGAATGGAGATGTCGGTGATGGGGGCGACGCTACATCAGCGGGCGATGACTCCTGCACCGAAAACAATGGGCGCTTCTTAGGGAGGTGGCGGCGCCATCACCATGCGTTCCTTTGCGCTCCAATTCGGGGCTCTCTTGCCTCCTCTGTTTCTTCCACGTGCTCTCTGCCGCTATGGCGGCGGTTGCGTGTGGTGTCTGTGCTATTGTACTCGGCATACTTTGTAAGGGAGTTGCGTGGGCGCTACGGATGAACTTTCACCGCCTCGCCTAGGTCCATAGCTACTGATGCGCCCGACCACCGCAGCTAACTTGGTTCTTCTCCTCCTTGAGCTCGGGTCCCCACCTTTACCTCTGTTGGTTTCGTCGGTGCACCACTGAGCAGATCCATCTCTGCACACACCAAAACACACATAGTTTATAACAATTACAAAGCACAAAAAGTACATAACTTATAAAATGTAATTCAACGGGGTGCAGCATGAGCACCCACCACGACCATCGGCGTCTAAGAAAATAGGAACTTCTTACGGTGCCAAAATAATTGTGGCTCGAGCCTATATGCACTAAGAACTCCTCGGGGTAGGAGCTTATAGGGATGCGGTTCGCGTTTATTGTTTCCGCATCCTCACATTATATGATCCGAGGAGGCGCTCGTCCTTTGGCGGTGTCCCTTAGCGTAAAATCGAATTGTGATGGAAAAGCAGGTATTGTCAATCCGGAAAAGTTTCCCTCAATTTGGTCGTCTAACTTATCGGTGTAGCATTGGAGGGATCGGGCGTTTGGCGAATGAAACCCACCCATTTGACCACGTGGTGTGGTAAAATGCCGGAATAAATGGATGGTCGGTTTATGGCCAATAAGTGACGATTCACCTCGAAATTGATTAATTTCGCCGCACCTATCTGATCTTGGTGGGACAAGTGAATCTTGGTAATAATTTAATACATCGTTGAGGAATAGTGATATGGGTATCTTGTTGATTGCGAATTCAAAAATCGGCGTGTATACACCAATTTTCCGTGGGAAATCCGAGATTGATGCATTCGCGGTAGGAACTTCGGATGTACAGCGCTAGGGATATAATAATCGAGGCAAGCTGTTGTAGTTCTTCTTCCGTTATATCGGATGTAAATCGAGATAATTCTTTCACCATGGTATTGTTATGATCAAACACAAAGCGCGACGTGGTTACCTTAGGGTCTTTCGATCGAGGGCTTGGTTAAGTTGGAAGCTTTACTAATGGCGGATTGTTTTACTATGTGTGGAGGCGGTGAAAATGAAGTGAAGGAGTTATATAACCATTTTCCTCCTCACGATGGGTGACACGTGGACTCCTTACTTATAAGCTGTGTGGTTGAGATTGTTTGATGGGACACACAGATAACTTTCCCCGATTCTGAGGCGCTCATTTTCTATTATTACGGTGGATACAATGTATCAAAGCAAATTACTTTGGCTTCTTTGATCGTTTGGTATATTTTTCCGTACCTATGGTTATTAGTCTAGCATCCATGACTCGCCTTCTGCGCATACTAGGCTTGGGGACATGATGGCGTATACTCTACATCCGGGTTCTGAACCCGTCCCAAATGATAAAGCCCACGATGTGGGCTACGCTAATAAGCGTTTAGGCCGGAGGCCCAAATCTGAATCTATTTACGGAATAGATATGGGATATCTTCTAATCAAGGAGATAATCATTCTCGACCGTTTAAGGCGGGATCGCCAGAAGGTTGAGGAACACGAATCAACAAGGATTCCGTGCGTATATAAAGGGATCACACCCTCGTTTAAGGTACGATCTACAAACCTAACTCTCCTTAAACCTAAACCGATTACTTACTCTCATGGGAGGATAATCGTGGAAACAATCCACGGTAAGCCTAACGGTGTCTTTTATCTTTAGTGCGCGGGTTCCAAGCAACAATCCTCAATTGGTGTAGAATCCGGAGCTCCGAACGAGGCGTCCAACTTTTGCATCAACAACCCCACAAATCTATTTATCCCCTTCACAAGCCCTAGCCACTATCTCAAGGATCATGACTTGCCACTACCTTGTTTACTTTTATAGTATTAGTCACTAGTGTGTGAAATAAGTTGTCCTGTAACGTCTTATATGAATAAAATTTTACAAATTTTAGAGCCTTTTATACCAACCGTTTTGTTTCTTGTACTTTCATGGATATGTTAGTTACAGAATATCAATAGTATATTTTGTCGTAGGGGTTTGTTTATATTATAAAACCACGAAATAAAAATACGAAAGTTTCATAAATCAAAAGTAGTAAAACACAATAAATATAAAAACTATAAAAAAAAAATTGTCTTGTCATGTCGATAAAGTTGTTATAACTAGGAAAAAGCGTGAAACAAAAATTTTAAAGTTTGTTGCCTCCTTCTTTCAATTTAAAGGTATTACTTGTAATAAAGGTGAAAGGTACTAATAGTACCACCCTCTATAGTATCGTTGCATTGTTGAAAAGATACGATGACATATAGAGTGGTGGAATCCTTATTGACGAGTTTTTGAGGAGATATTATTATTACATTCTGCATTCTTCTATCAAACACACTTTTATAGAGTTTCTATTTAAATGCCCCCATGCAAAAGTAACTCTTCTTTTAGAGAATTTCCATTTAAATATATATGTCCTTATTATCAAGTTATATTAATCTAAAACAACTTTTATAAAATAAAATAATAAACTGATAAACCAATTTGGAGCAGCAACAGCCCCATACCAAATAGTCCAGTTTGTTACCCATGTGTTTGAATTTTTTGTACCATGAAACCCCTACCGGTACACCACGCATTCCTCATAAAAACAAACCGTAAGATTGGTCAGACTTTGAGCAGTCTGTCCATGGTTAGCGCAATTGCTCCCAAGACAGGTTTGAACCAGGTAGTGATCGCAGTCAACTAATAATCTCCAAGATCATAACATTATCCCAATAGCAAAATCTAACTAAGTTTTTGCGATCTACAACAGATAGGCAGAAAGTTCCCATTTTTCAAACTAAAAACAGAATTCCCGAAAAGAAAGTTTATGATTTATAAAAACAGAAGATAACCATAGAATGTCAACATTCCCATCTACAAAATTCATTACCTACACCAAGAACCTAAAGATGGATTCTGGGAATAGTTGTCACCCTCCATAAACCTTTGTTAATTTCACATAGTTTGACAATATTGAAAGTCAACCATAGAAAACACAAAAATTACTCCCATTCAATTGTTGATGGAGGCTTGGATGTAATGTCGAGACAAACCGGTTCACCCGAACACTATTACAGATCTTTCTTGATACATCGTCCAGAAACTTGTGCTCAAAATAGTACCTGATATCACAAACAAGAATGTAAATACCCTTTAAAATGTGGAACCACTTATAATACAGCAGAATCTAAATAAAATATGTTATGTTGTCAATTTGTTTTCTTTCAAGGGAAAGCCTGGGTATCCTCGAGTTGACAGTAAATGAAAAGAAAGCTACTTTTATTAATGTTCTCGAGCTGGAAGAGACGAAAGAGAACTCGCAACTTTTCAAGTTCTCGAGTTAGAGAGGAGTAAATAAATCATCATTTACACAAATATGTCCTAATAAACATTAAAAAAAAAAAAAAAAAAAAAAGGCAATATACTTGTGCCTTTACGATTCCAGATCTTATATATAATAATTTTTAGCCTTTGCAAATTATATTTCTTTCTAAATCGTCAAACAACTTACGCGATTGTTCTTCACAATACACAATAACCGCATTTTCATTAAAATATTATATTTACCAATTGTTTTCTGTTGACTTATTTCTTAGGATAAGCACCACACCACCAACTATGGGATAACTTGATAAGCTTTTAGCTACTACAATCTCAAATTCTAACAGTCATTATAAGACTCTTCACCTGCTTAAAGGCTAAAGCCTTTTAATTTGAAAACTGTAACATCTACAAGTACTCTTATACCAAAATAGTTGTAACGGTGTATAAGCACTTGTGAGATACAAACTTTGAAAAAAATAGTTTAAGGAAAAGAAGAATAAGGCAAAAACAGTGTTATATTAGACCAAATGTGATTAAGAACAATTATAAAAGCATATTTATAAACTGTCACTTATCCTTCCCTTTCCCACCAACTCAAGAAATTAATATGGGAGTTTTCCTTCCTTTCCTCCCAACTCAAGAAATTAATATGGGAGTTTTCCTTCCCTTTCCTTCCGGCTCAAGAACATGAATGCATATAAGATGCAAATTTTGGTTCATTAATTTATATTCCTCACCTTCTATCGAGAACACTAGTGAATATCAAGGGCAAAAGCAGAGACCACATCCACATCAAAATCATTTTAAGAACATTTTGTTATAGGTAAAAAGTTGCCCGTCAAAAAAATTGTGATGCTTGTCATAATCCTTAATACTTTTACAAATGAGTTTCCCAGTATGAAAAAACCATACTCGTTTGAGGTTGAAGTGTGGGCCATTTTGACCCGGGTAGAAATTATAAATCCAAAAGCACAAACCCCAAGGCCTTTAGTCTAGTGGTATGTGAGTTGCCCACCAACCTAAAGTTTGTGGGTTCAAGCCTGGCTAGAGGCATTTGTGAGATATATTGTTAGATAGGTGGTATAGGGTGTGAAAAAATTGCCGTTCGAAAAAAAAAAATCCATAAGCACAAAAAGATAATCAAGGACAAATGAGTACTCACCAATCAGCCGTCATGCCATCTTGACTTGTAACAGCTCTAAGTGCAACAGCATTTGAATGAGTCCTCTGATCTCCTTGAACACCAGTCGTCTTTATCGGTAAAAATACAGCAAAAGCCTGCCATATTTCATCATAGATCCCAGCATCCTTAATTGCTTGAATAAATATTTCATCCACCTGTAACACGTTTAGTTACAAGTTAACATCTAGAATAAAATTAAAATACAATCAGATTACATCATATATTCATTCCCTACCTGGCGAAGAATATCAATGCATTTCCTTGAGTCACATCACCAGGAATTCTCACAGCAAGTCCTGGACCGGGAAACGGATGCCGCTTCAAAAGCGCTACTGGAACATCTAAAATCCTACCGAGCTCACGAACCTATACAACAAGATATCAATCAGGTAATTACAAAACTTTATTTTTTAGTAAATTGGCTCAAGCATCTAACGTTCTGTAGTTTGATTGCAATCTCTTTGCAGGTATAATATAAAAATAAAATAGCTTTAAAAATGCAAACCTCGTCCTTGAACAGAAGTTTTAGTGGTTCAATGAGCTTCAATTTCATATCTTTTGGAAGCCCACCAACATTGTGATGGCTCTTAATTGTGTGAGAATGGGTTCTTCCACTTCCAGGTGGTGGGCAAGATTCAATAACATCTGGATATAAAGTTCCTTGAACCAAATAAGTGAGTTTCGTTCCCAACTTCTTCTCCAAATCATGAGCAAATGCATCAAAAATTGAGATAAACTCCTTCCCAATAATTTTCCTCTTTTCTCAGGATCTGTAACGCCTTTCAACTCACTAAGAAACTGAACAGAAGCATCAACGCAAGAAACAGGTAGATGAAGATCTCTTTCAAAGGTTCCCATTACTCGTTCTTGCTCCTTGTATCTATACATAAAAAAAGGCAGAAACTTTATATATAGTACTATAGCAACATGAAAATAAGGTAAAAAACAAAATTGTACCTTAATAAACCGTTATCAACAAAGATACAGTGCAGCCTATCGCCAATAGCCTTGTGAACCAGAGTGGCTGCAACAGTAGAGTCTACACCTCCAGATAATGCACAAATAACATGATCATCAGGGCCAACCATGCTTTTGATCACTTTAATTTCTTCCTCCATTACATCTTCCATCTTCCATCCAGCAGTGACCCCACAAATATCAAAAAGGAAATGGCGCAACAAATCCATTCCCTCGGGTGAATGTGTAACCTTTACATAATCAGAAAATTTACAAATGGTTAGATGCATTTTCAACCAATAAACAAATAAAAAGTTACCACTTCAAGTTAGAATGTAAAAATAAGGAATTTCCTTGTAGAATACATTAGAACTAATGGCAGATTATTTACAACTTACTAAGCGCTTGGTTCAAAATGGGGAATGGGAAAGGGAAAGGCAAAGGGAATGCAAAGGAATGGAATGAAGATTAACATTATCTTTGATAGTGCTTGGTTTAAGAAAAACACATTAACCTCCATAGTGGTGGTGGTGGTGTGGCTGCTGGTGGCTGCTGGTGGTGGCTGTTGGTGGTGGTGGTGGTGGTGGTGGCGGTGGCTGCTAGTGGTGGTCGCTGCTAGCAGTGGTGGCTGGTGGTGGTGGTGGGTATTCATTACCATACCTCCCAATTTACCAAGTAATGCCCATTACCCAATACTAAACAATGATTGCATTCCCTACTCCTATCCAGGTATATGTCTAACCAGATCATATTTGTTGGTCGGTTGGTCCATATCAGAAAACGAACAGATAAAATCAGAAAATGGCTTAGTTGATGCGTCAAATCATACATATAGGCTACTAACATGCTTCTGACGGGCGATATGTTCAAAGAACAACTTCGTATGCACATATCTAACAAAAAATAATCATTATAGCACTACAACAAAGCCAGAGGTCAACCTCCTACCATCACAACTTACACTAATATCAAATCCAGTGACCAATTAAAACAACATACATAACATAATCACCACGTACTAAAACATCCTTAATCAGACCATAATCTACATCAGATCCGAAAGAAGCGACATTGCATTTTCAAACAAAAAATAAAGTGCTTAGATTGGTGTCTGATCAATCATTCAGGAAAAAGACCACAATTAATGAAGTCATATGAATTCAAATAATAAAAACTGCAAATAGTTCATAAGCCTTATAGGAGCTACTTTACATAGACATCTACTATGACTAATCAAGACACTGATCAGTTTTTTTCACAAAATTGTTATTTGCAAGAAAACACAAAAATAGTTATCAATTCGGCCAGTTTTACTATTTGTACAGTTTTGTAATCCGAGTTATTAAAAGATGGATTTGTGCTCCCCTGGATTCATTTCGCAACCACAATAAATTTAACATTTTTAAAGCAAGTTTTTTTGTTATAAGATGGTCCAAACTAGTGCAAATATAACCACTAACAGCTCACAGCAGTATCAGAACAATCATTCTACTTTTACCCCAAAAAACCAAATTAAAAAAATTTATACCTCAGGATGATACTGCAGCCCATAAAACCGCCTCTCCGCGCACTCCACAGCCGCAACCGCACCCTGCTCACTCCTCGCCACAACTTCAAACCCATTCGGCAACTTAACAGCCTCATCACCATGACTCATCCAAACAACCTGCTTATCACCAATACGTTTCCCTCAAACAATCCTTTTCACCAACAACCTCAATAACCATCTTCCCATACTCTTGTTTCTCACCAACCTCAACCACACCACCTAGCTTCTGCACAATCAGCTGCAAACCATAACATATCCCCAAAACAAACACATTATGACTCTCAACATACTCAACAAACCCATCTGGAAAACAAGGCGCGTCAGGCGCGTGAACACTGTGGGGACCACCAGAAAGGATGATTACAGATGGGTTCAAGTCTGTGATTGATTTGAGTGAAGATGTGCCTGAAATGCATAGTGAAAAAACTGATAAGCTTCTTATACGGCGCGTGATTAAGTGGGTGTACTGGGAACCGTAATCAAGGATTAAAACTAGGTTTGATTTGGATTCCATTGATGGGTTTTTGGTTGATTGGATTTTTGGGTTTTTTTTAGGGTTTATAATGGTGAAGAAGAGGAGTGTGTGGCTATTTTTAGGGTTTTTGACAGTTGGCGGGAACCCTAATAACAGGTGGTGGTGTGTTTGGATTTTGTTGGAAATTGCAAGTTGGTCCCTTCATTTTAGCCTTTTTATACGCAAAAAGTGAAAAAGGTGTTTTAAATTTATCCAAGTAGCTAGATAAAGATATGTTTTGCGGAAAGTTTTTTGAGCGTTTTGAAACAATTAGAAGACATGTTTGTTACATGAGATTATGAAATATTATGTTTATTTTTTATAAAAATAAGATACTTGAAAAATAATCTTTGTTTGGCAAATAAAACTTATAAGATTTTATTATAAAATAATCTTTCATGTCTACGAAAAAAAAAAATTCTTACGTATATCTTATAAAATAATCTATTTTTATAATTTTTTCAACAACAACATCGTGTCAACAAATTGTGCCAAGCACCATGACATTTATTTTTGTCAACCATACTCAAAATTTGATGTGTAACGTTCTGTATGTGACTTTTGTTTAGAAATAAGCAACTAGTATTTGCAATTTTTATAAACGCTTCAAAATAATTAAAGAAAAGAAAAAGCAAATACAAGCAATTTATTCCCTCATTTCAGCCTTTATATATATTAAAAAAAAAAATCCTTTTAAAGTATCAAAGAAACTAAAAGAAGAAACATTTGATGAGATAAACTTTTTTCTGTCATGAGTCATGCTTTATGACTCGGGTTATGTGTGTATCATGCTTTTACTAAACAACTAACAATTAGAATTGGTTCAGTAAAGACTAAGAAATTATCAAGTAATTAAATTAAGAAAGATGAGTCATTAAAGATCTTATTTTTACGTTGTATAACTAGACGAGTACCCGCATATAGCAACAGAGGTTTTTAACGGCAGACAATTAACGATATGCGATATTGTGGTAGGTGTTTCGTATAACGTTCAAAATAAAACATGAAAAGACCAAAATGTAATTTGCAAATGGTTGTACTCGTGCATAGCAACGGAATTTTCTAACGGCTTTACTTAATTTTTATAGTTTTCATTTGAAAGTATAAGGGGTATTAAAGGGGGTAAATTAGACAATTAACTTTACTTTTAGAATAATTAAATTTTCAAAAAAATGAGGTATCTATACTACTTATAATACACAAACCACTCTCTCTCCTAATTAATTTTCAGACTTGAAAGTGTTAAAGCATGATGTACAACACATTAAAGCCTCAAAAATTGAATTTACAACCACATATCATAATATACAACACATTTATACATATTAAATAAAAAACCACATTAATGCATCCATATTAATGCACATCCAGTCCACAAAAGGAGTTACGTTTAGGAATTGAAAGCTTTTCGAAGTCCTAGAAAACCGAGTCCTGTAAGCAAAGTGACCGAGAATATGAATTTTATTGAACAACCCGTCTTTAAATTTTGGGCTCGTGTTCGGCAAAACTCCTTCAGAGGACCCTTTGACAAGATCATCAAACCATTTGCGGCTACAAGAGAGGGTTGCAATTAACTTCAAATCTAACCTAATCCACATCACCAAATTACAATCTCATATTATCCCTTCAACAAGAATCAAAAGACTAAAAGAAAACATGGAAAATAATCTCGGATCGATTCACCATTTCAATCTTTTAAAGACTTTTAATGGGACATCAAACCATCATCGATCTATTTATGTGAAGCATAACTTTAATTTATATCCGAATGAGAAGTAAGTATCATAACAATTATGTTATGCTCTATCATCGATTAAGTATACGACCCAATCAAAAATGCGAAAACAAGCAAACCCATCATGACCCTCCAAAGGATCTTTGATTCTTGAAACATGGTTTCTTGATTCTTCTGGCGATAAATGAAGAAAAAGGTCAAGATATGGTGTTGAGCTTGTGTTTTGACTAGACGATTCATTGGTGATTCGGTTTGATTTTGATGGTTTGATGGAGAATAAAGTCGAGAATAGATGATTCGGTATGAGTTGATTTTGAAGATGAGAGATGAAGATGGAGTGTGTGTTTGCGTATGTAATAGAAGAGATGGGGAGGCGGATGAATATGTATTTGAGTGTTTAGGGTTAGTCAATATGAGTACAATTATTGTATTCAAAAAGTAAATCATACACCGGATGTGTCATATGGATTGGGTTTTGGATTCGGGCTTAAAAGTTTTACCACGTTTTATTTTGGGCTTAAAGTGGATGAAAAAATGGTTTTCCTGGTGCATCTACTATATTGGAATAATTTGTAACCATTATATATGCTCTTGTCAACAATCATATAAAATGATGTATAACAAAAGAGGATTAGACCTACGTAATGGATAACCAAATAAAATGGTTAATGATGTAAACAAATAGACCTAGAGTAACTTATAGATTAAGGTATAATATCTTGAACATGATTAGCATGTGTCATGGCCAAATTTACGTTCTATTTTACTCACCTTTACCAATGTTTATTGGTTTTTTTTGTTGTAAAGTTTACTATTTTAGGATTACAATAATATTTAGGCTACAATATATGAGCAAGTTGGCAAGCAAATAAGCAATTCCAGGTAGCCATTCGGGCAACGCGCCAAATGGGCTCGAGCTCGAGCAGACGCGGGCCAAGCGGCTCAAGCAAGACGGTAAAAGCGAAGCTCGAGCTGAGCGGACACATGCTAAACAAAATTCTTGATATCCGTAAATTTATTATCAAAGAGAACATGATAAACTAAAATACATGATTCTGGGAAAATTTTATTTCGATTGTACACACCGCATGCAATGCACTGGTACCACTATAATATTCTAAAGAGTTAAAATATGCGACATGAAACTTTTGGCATCCATAAATTTATCGTCAAATAAAACGTTTGATTATAAAGCATGATTCATTGAAAATTTTTATTTGAGTCACCGCCAGCCGCGTCGGGTACCACTAGTATGTAGTTATTAAGATAGTCGTTTATGTGTGTGTGCTTGCATGTTCTTTTATGTTTTAAATATACCAATACAACAATTGTAAAATTATTTGTGATTCTCATTTGATTGATGGGTTAAGTTAACATTATGTGTTTTAGAAGTTTTGATTGACCTTTGTTTTTTTGTTTTTTTTTAAACACAAAATGTTTAATATTTGTTTGTTTATGTTTATGTTTTAGGTTGAAACAATTATGTTTATATTTAGGTCCATTTAACAAAGTTGACTTTAATAAAATCACCATAAATAAGTTATTTTCTAAAAATAAAAACAAACAAAACCTTTTCATTCCAAATTTTAGATGGTAAAATTTTCAAACATTATTACAAAATTTCAAATTTAAAAACTTTTAAACTTTTGGATCTTTAAAATTTCAAAAATATTTCAAATTTCAAAACTTTTAAACTTTACCAAATTTACTTACGCTTTAAAAACAAAATTTACAAACAAATTAAAAAAAAATACAAGCATCAAATACGATTGTGACAAACATCAAATTTACTTGCACTTTATAAACAAAATTTACAAACAAATTACAAAAATTACAAAATCAAATACGATTGTGACAAAATTTAAACAACAAAATACACAATAAACTTTACATAATATAAATTATTTACAAATATACTTGCAAACAAATTACACACCAAAGTGCACAAATAGATTTACATAAAAAAATACACAAATGTCATATAAACTGATATAAAAAATACCAATAAATATTGAGAGGTAACTGAACGTTTTTCGGTGACGGTAGTCAACACCACATCAGATTCCGACGGTAATTAAGCAAATTTCGAGGGCTGTTAGGCTGATTCCGGCGGCGGCAATAATCTAAAAAAAACTCTACTCAAATAAAATTTTAAAGCTTGAGAAATACATAGATCTATAAAAAAAATACATAGATCTAAAAAAAATAGAGCTTTCAAAATCCATAGATCTTACCCTGATGCAACAACCCTTTCCACCCTAAAGAGGCGGCAACTCTTTGCGGTGGCGTGAGGCTGCCCCTCTACGGTGTGAGGCGGCAACGGCGTTGAACTTTTCCGGCAAGATAGCAACGTCACTAACAAAAAAAATACAAAACATACCTCAAAACTATAGATCTAAATATAAAAATTCTAGATCTAAAAAAAAAAAAAAGGCCCTTATAGATCTACTAAAAAAACTCAAAATACCTTTAAACTTGAAAAACTCTTTTGGTGGTTTCTCTCATGGTAGTGCTACTCAAGTGGTGGTGGGATGACGGGGGAGGGTAGATTTCGGTCGTGAAGGTCGGTGGTGTTGCCGTCAGGTGGTGGTGGCTTCGGGTGGAGGTGGCCTCGGGTGGTAGTGGCGTCGGGCGGTGATGGCGTGAGTTGTAGAGAGTCTTTGTTTGTGTGTTTTTGTGAGAGTGTTTTGTGTATGTGTTTTTACTGCAATAACTCACTTTTTCAGTCTTTTAATCTTTGCCTTTCAATTACAATATTTCCTTGTTTAAGTTTTTCAACATATTGACTTTTTAACATTCAACAATTTCACTTTGACCATACACCCTTTATAGATAATATAGATAACATATCTACTTCCTCACAATTTAATATAACTAGTTGAGTAATAAAGCATAATGGCAGCGGTGTCGTTGAATATTTTGTATAATGAATATGCATAAAACGAAACCATTGAAATACTAAGAGCACAAAGTGCGCTAGAGTTATTCGTCTCGCGTTATTTCAAAAAGTGTTGTCATCTCGATACTTTTTACCTATAGCTTAAACCAAAAACACCTTCCTCCAAAAGTTAGCGTTATAACACCTCTGCTCACACATAAACCTATAAAACACAAATATATATATATATATATATATATATATATATATATATATATATATATATATATATATATATATATATATATATATATATAAGAGAAAACATATGGCATGGTTGGTCATGGCGGCACCAACCCTAAGACACGAAAAAAGTGACTTCGGTACATTAAGTTGGCGTTATAAGGTGGGCGACCTTTTACGATACATCGATAACGAGCTCTCTAAGAGCTCTTAAATAACAAAAAGAAATATAATATAAAAAGCGGGTTAATAAACATGTTGTCAAGCTTAATATCTTACACTATATTAAATTAGTTTTCAAGTAAGTAAAGTTAGATTATTTTAAAAGATGGAATTTGTAATAAAAAGCAGTGATTTACGTTGTCTTTTGATACAGTGTTTTCGGACATGTGAAGTTTGTTAATCATTTTTTCTAACTTTATATGTTTATTATATACGAAAGTTAATTTTTTGGAAAAAAAATCACTAAATAACAACCTACTTTCAAAAGTATTCCATTAAAGTCACTCACATTTTTTACGTGATTCAAAATCTACTCAAGTTTCACATTTGTTCAATTATTGTGCAACATTTTATTTATTTTCCATATCACCATGACACTAGTGATGACCTGTCCATTTTTAGATGATGTATACATTTTAGGTGTCGTTTGCTTTGCTTAAATGAATCACTATGGGTATGGTTTGAGGATAAAATGAAATGACTATAAGAATGATTTCTCTAAAAACGTTGTTTGGTTTAAAAATTGGATTTGTCTACTTCTTCAAATAAAAATAATAATTAAAAGCAGACCATGGTATCCCTATCCGTCGGTTTCATGTTTAAAAAATACATGTGCAATACAGGAACATAAAGCCTTTAAAAGATACCATGACCCAACAACACAAGCAAAACTAGACAAATTACACACACACACACACACACACACACACACACACACACACACACACACACACACACACACACACACACACACATATATATATATATATATATATATATATATATATATATATATATATATATATATATATATATAAACTCATTTTGTAAATCATCATCAAGATTGATTGATTTTCGTGTTTAGTTTTGATCAACATCTTCAAACTTTAAATAAAAGGAATCAACAACAAACAATCATACCAAATTGCGGTGATACCAATTACAAAAGCCAATTAAGTGGTATTGATGAAGATGAAAACAAATTAAAACATCTTAAATCGGTATATAGTTTTTTTTGAATTGCTTACATGAACGATCGTTCATTTTATTAGATCTGTCGAAGGCAACAAGCGGCAAATGGTAGGTGTTAATGGCGGATGGCGAGGCAAATCCAACAATGACAACGGTATTAACATGTAGCATTTGAAGAACAAAGGAATGATTGTGAGTTGTGACAGTGTAAAGCACAATTGGGACCTAATTGGACTGACCGGACCAGACCGAACGTATTTCGGTCTAGTCCACCCTTTTACGCATACTTTGTCCTCATTCGGTCCGATCAGGTTTGGTCTTACGCAAAACGGCCATTATGAACCGACGAACCGAACTAACCCGGCGACGAACCAGACTAACCCGGACATGGACCGAACATTTTGGTCCAATCTTTGATCCGGTGTTTTGGGCCAATCGATTTTTGGTTCAGTCCGATTTTGGTATGTCCGGTCTGGTTTTCGAACCGTCCTACTTTCATATAAGATATCTCGCTTACATTTGGTGTCTGGTAAAATGTCATATAAATATTTGTACACATCATCTAGTGTCATGGTGATATGGCAAAGAACTAAAAATTTCACAATAATAGAACAAATATGAAACTCAAGTGGTCTTTGAATCACACAAAAAGTGTAAGTGACTTTACTAAAACACTTTTAAGAGTTGGTTATTATTTAGCCATTTTTTCCTTAATTTTATATCAGAGAAATGTAACACCCTCAATTTTGTGAATGCAGCGAAATTCAAACTGGGTGTTACTTCATGGTATAACAATTATAATAATAGAAAACAAACTCTAATTAAGTCGTTTTAAACATTTATCATTCGAATATCAGAGTTACAAAAATGAGGTCCCAGTAGTTTCACGATTTACAAATTACATAAATAAGTTTTTGAATGATAATAAAATTTATAGCCTTTTTGATGTATTCATGCCCTTCCGTGCCAACCTCGTACATTGTGGATCTGAGATTAAAAAAAACGCTTAAAACAGTCAACACAATGGTTGAATGAATTCATAGGTTTGAAATAATAGTAATGGACAAACAGTTTTAGTGTTATAATAATAATTGCAACGTTCACAATTATTATAAATAGTTATTATTGCCCTAAGTTCATGACACGCGATGCTTAACTGGGGTATCATAAAAATGATAATAGCAACATGGCCTTCGTGTAGGTAATTGTCACTGTGGAAAACTAGAAGGGGGGGGGGTTGAATAGTTTTACCAATTAAAACTTCCTTTTAAACTATTTAGATCGACTTATGTCAATCTATTTGGTTGTGTGTTGGATGTTGATAAACAAGCATATAAAGATATGTAATGAAAAGATAAGAGTAAAAACATAAAACCACAACGCAGTATTTATAGTGGTTCGGCTACAAGGACACCTTCCTTGCCTACTCCACTCCCCGAGTCACATACTCGAGTTCGTAAACACTACACCAATCTCCTTATGGCGGAGAAGCCTTCACAGCGTCGCTACCCTTTTTCCTTGCTAGGCTAACCACGGGTTCTTTCACTCCAGGTGAACCACACCTACACAACGTCGCCTACCACTTTATAAGGTACTAGGCTAAGTACCTAGTTCTTTCACTCCAGGTGAACTACACCTTCACAACGTCGCCTACCCGTTATTAGGTACTAGGCTAAGCACCTAGTTCCATTGCAATGGAGGAACTACTACCACACTACACCAACGACTAATCCAAAGGAGATCTACTCCTTTACAACATCATCAAGGATATCAATATCCTTGGATCTAATACTAGTCTATCTTGTACATCCAAACACACCATATCGAATGTACATCTAGGCACCTTTCACTAATGCCTTTGACTAGATCTACAAGACACCTTTCACTAATGTCTTGTGTCTTCACTTCTAAGCACCTTTCACTAATGCTTCTTTATCTTGACTTCTAAGCACCTTTCACTAATGCTTCTTTGTCTTGACTTCTAAGCACCTACCACAAGTGCTTATCCTATAGACAATAGATACCCTTCACTAATATCTTCGTCTTGACACTTGAGACATCTTTCACTAATGTCTTCAACACTACACTTCTTTGAGAAAAGAAAGGAATCATCAACAAGAAGACTTCAGTAGCCTTGATGATGAGGAAGCATGGCAACTCATGGACTTGAGCTTGCTCGACTTCAAAGGTGGTGATCTTGCTTTTAAGAGGAACCTAAAGATCACACAAAACAAAACTACAAACATAGATCTCTTGGATCTAAGGTTAGTGAGATTTAACTCGAGGGAGAAGGTGTGTTAGAAAGGGTGAGAAATAATGAAGAAATGGCTCACTATTTATAGAGAAAAATCTCTTGTTCCCCGGATCCCACGGATCCCTACCATAAGGGATCCGAAGCTAGCAAAGCTAGGGATCCGTGGAGCACTCTCTTGCCCATGGGTATTTTGGTTATGGGTCATGGGTCATGGGTTGAACCATGGATCTTTGGCTAGATACAATGTATCTTTAAGTGCAATGCACTTAGTCACTGGGTATGGGTTGATCCATGGGTTATGGGTATTATCCATATGTGATATAAGCATGATGTCATGCAATGGGTTATGGGTCAAGATCCATGGGTTATGGGCTTTGGGTTGTACCAACTACATTCAATGTATTTGCCCGATGGGTTGTGATACTTAAGTTTCTAACCATTTGTATTGCCCAATATACTACATACTAGTTATGTGTATATTTTATCCAAATATGTAAACACTAGTTGTTGTACATATGTATTATAAATCATAAAATCACTTATACTTGTTTTAGTGTTTTATGTGAAAATGTGAATATGTTAGAAACTATTAGTTCAAACCATTTACGTATTTTATTTGTTTCGTTAATATGATTTTACGTTTGTTATCGAAAAAACATTAGAAGATCGTAAAATATAAATAAACGTTTTTACGGCTTATTTGTATTAACAGTCACTTACCTAGATAAATCTCAAATACAGTGCATTTGATTGAACTATCTACACAACACAAACGTGATTCGTCAATTCCGATAGGCCTATCAATAATATTCACGCTTACTAACGTATTAGTAATTAATGGTTCATACATCATACAGTTTGTAAACAATTGTCCATAGTAAAACAGTTTAGCATGTATCTCCCCCAAGGAGTTTGTAAAACAGTTAATGTAAAACTAAGGCTATGAACTCATCTTAATAACAGTGTACAAGTAGACGATAATGGCGATAGCTAATATCTCGAAACCCAGTTATATCTTAAATACATTTAAGACTCATTTAATGAATATGAAAGTATTTATTCATAAAATATATAAGATAAAATAAATCTGTCATTTGTTTGTTTATACTTGTCACCGTATTTTGAAAGTATATTCAAAACTTTTGTAAAAATGATATTGTTCAAATAAAAAATGTTTTATATTAATATATAAATGGTTTTAAATTATTTATTTCAATAAAATAAACTAATTTTAAATGTTACAAAAGTATTATAAAAAGTTTATAAAAATGTTCTAAAAATAATATTAAAATATTTTAAAAATATTATAATATAATATAAAAATAATATAGAAATATTATTAAAAAATATAAAATACTATTTAAAATAATATAAACTTATTATATAAATTTATATATAAATATTTTAAAACGCATATTTATTTTATAATATCGTACTATCGTTTGGGCTATCATATTTGAGAGGTTATATAGTGAACGTACGAGGAGCTAGGACACCTTAAATCGTAAATCCAACAACTCGTCAATACATTATGCCGAAGAGGCCTTTCTCATATGATACTCCCTATTAATATAGTACTTAATAAAACCGTCTAATTTGTACGCATGGATATATATAGAAACGTTTTTATAAGATGTATATATTTGATATGTATTTTTATGAGATACATTTGACAAAGTATATATGACATATTAGAAGTATATAATACAATAAATAAGACAAAAGTTCATAAGTATTTAGAGTTTATAACTACTTACCTTTATACAGAATGTTTGAGTATTATATAAAAAGAATATAAGCAGAGCTTTGACGTGGAATTTGTAATCTTCAAAAACCCGATGATATTTGAAGATTATAACAACGTCTTTTTGGAGACTTGAAGTTATTATAACACTTCTCCTTGAAAGCTTGAAGCTATTTGAAGATTATAACAACTATTTCTTAAAAATTTCCAATAACAAAGATCAAAACCTAGTTTCTTCACAAGAACACTTAAATATCAACCTTAACACACGTATAAATGAAGCACGATTTGGTGGTACAAGAGATGTATGCGTTTTATATATAAACTAGAGAGATGAAAAGAGAACTTTTATTTCATAAGAAAAACACACACTTACACACTCAATCACACACCTCAAATGTGTCATTTGAGGTGTATTTATAGTACAAGTGATATGCCCTAATGGGCCACGTTTTGGACTTGGATTGGACATGGATTACATGAAATATAAAAGGCTAGCTTAACATAACTATTAGCCCAATCTACGAGCCCATTGACTATTCTATTACAATATCTAAGACATGTTACAAAGTTCCTAGTCATGAACGAATATCACTTTCTATTAAGGCTAACAATCTCTCCCTAATGGGTGGTCATTCAAAAGATGCTCCACTTGATTAGGTCTTTAGTTTCTTTGAGCTTGAACTTTGTGTGTCGACATAGAATAGTTTTGATTCTTTGTTCCTTCATGCTTTGTGATCTTTAATCATCGTCTTTAGATCTTTCTTGCCTTCAATCAACATCTTTGATTCTGATGACCTTTCTTCCTTTCCGACATGCTCATACTTCTTGATAACTTTGAATCTTTATAATTGTGTAGTTCTCAACTTTTAACTTTGATCTTTGTCTTTAAACTTTGCAGATTCTTGGACATTGGTGAAGAATCTTTTTGAACTTTGTTTTTGCGTAGATCTTTGATGAGAATGTGTTGGATCGATATACTTTAATCAAACTAACTTAACTAGCTTGTTAAGGTTTAACAACCTCGGATAAATCCTAAGTTATTAACAAAGAAACACTGAACACTCTTTATTAAGTACGCGAAATTTACTTAACAAAGCTAAGAAGAATAACTTTTATTATAAACTCTAAATCGCTTATTATGGATACTCTAAACAACTCTAAGATTATCGAACTTCTCTCTAAAACACTAAATAACTTGTGAATTAAGTAAACTCTAAAACTCATAAACTCATTACCTCTAATGCCAATCTAGGAGTCCTTTTATAGGCTCAAGGATATCCTAGTCGGTTTACAATTTGTATCCTTGTCGACAAGTAATCTAAACATAGAATTACAATACTTTCCATAAACGAATATAACAGTTCTTTGTTCTTGCAATACTTTGACTTCAGTGATGCGATGCTTTGACTCTGTCTTTAGCGATTACTTTGACTCTTTGACTTTTCCGATGCTTTGCGACACAAGTACTTTCATATCTTGATGCTTTCATATCTTGACACTTTCATATCCCAACAATCCTCCCTAACTTGAATTCTACTTGCTTGACTTCAAGTTCCTTTGTCGAATATATCTTTAACGACTTCATCTTTAAAAAGCGGATTGTTTCTTAGTCTTTAGATTATATCTCGTGGTTTACGTGCTTGTCAAGTATCTCTTAGAATTATTCTTTACTGTGACATCCATCAAGCTCCATCTTTTCAACACGACAACATATGACAATTTTGTACATTAATTCGGTTTAAGTTGCATACTATTCTCATCACTTCCAGATGTGTTAACTCCTGTGAGAGGTGAATCATTGAAAACTTAATGGATTTAGATCTCTTTACCAAAGCCATTAACTTTTGAGTAGCCAAATGTTTTGGTGTGTAAGACCATGGTACATTGATAACCATATGATTTTTAGCAAACCACCAGCTATCAATAGATTTGATTTGTCTTTACCAAAAGTTGTACCCTTCTGGACTAGTTAGTTCTTCTATCTAATGGTGAACTAATTACCAACAATGGTTTTTCCACAGCCTTTACCACAAGCCATTTTCTTGTGGGCTAGCCAACTCTTTACATTCGATATGATGAGTTGATTACCATCCAACTTATTAGCAAGTTGTCAACTAAAAGCGGATTTGATATATCTTTACGAGCCGTTTGCTCATGGATTAGTCAATCCTTTTGTAACCATGGTGGATTGATAACCTATTGATGTTATCATCACAAAACCATTTATTCAACCTTTAAAATATTTATTACTTAGTAAAGGTTTCTTTTAAAAATCTTTTAAGCGGTTTATTTCGCAAACAATACTTTGATGAAATCTTGTCGATCAACAATTACTTTGAATAAAATCTTGATATATCAAAAAGTATTTATTCAAATAAAATTCATACCGGTTATTGATCATCCTCGTAATAGTAGTCCGGTTGATAAACAAGTTGATAACCATACAAGCGGTTTCATTATCCTCTTCTACTTCCATTCCATGCTCTAGCATTCTTCTCATGAGCTCAACTGTGAGAGGATATCTTCTTTCTGCAAACATATGTATCATTGTTCCATTTTCCGACTCTAAAACATGAACTCCGGACTCTTCAAAGAATCTCCGATAAATAATTTCCCGACTCTCTTGATTCTTCCAAATATCATCGGTGCTCTCTTCTTGGGTTTCCATGTAGTTATGAGATCACCATGTAAAACTAAACCAATCCCTTCTAATGGATTATGTTCAAATAAGCTTTCACCACATGATATAAATAGAATAGGTCTACTCTATCTATAATGTGCGATAAGTCCCATAGCCTTTTGAAAACTTTGAAGCTTTCATCTTCTTTATGAAAGATCATATAATCTCCATCCTTGGATTTCACAACTTCAAAAGCACTAATCTTTGATCATTCATCTTCATGTCATCATCTTCTTTGAATAATCAAAATCTACCACTCGAGATAATTCCTTAATTCATCACTAGTCTCATATCTTAATTCAACTTTTCTTTCTTTGAAAAGCGAACATCAGTAACTTCACTTTTCCTTTTTCTTTTCAAACTCTTCTTTCTTTGACTTCGGTCCAAGTAGCTTCTTCTAAAATCTTTAATGCACGCAACATCCTTCTTATAATCCTCCTAGCGACATCATATAATCTTTTCATCTCAAAATAATTAAACCTCGCAATCCTTTATACCCTTGACTTTTAAGATAAGCCATCATAGCATTTACATCTTTAGCTTTATTAAGTCTTCTTGGCATAAATCTAACGAGGGCAATTGTTGTAATGGTTCGGCGACTTGACATCTAATTCATCTTGTACCTTTTGAGTCGCTTCTACATTACGAGCTTCTTGAGCTTCTGAGCTTCTCTATCTTTAGCATTTAACTCTTCTTGAATCTTTCTAGTCGCTTGTTCATTCAAAGCATCTTGGCGACTCTTAAGCGTACTAAAGTTGGTTTCTTCTTCTTAACTTCTACCAAAACACCCTTCCCTTTCTCCTTAGGATCAATATCAGGTTGAGAAGTTCTTTGTTGTTCTTCTTCTTGTAATTCTCGAATAGTAACTCCACTTCTTGGTTGTGATAAGTCTCCAAGAATTGTAGCAATGAACTCATCATCACTTGCAGAATGAATAGGTTTGAGAATAGCTTCCTCTTCTTGTATAACTGTTGTAGAAGGTCCAGCTTCCTCTTCAAAATTTAACACTCTTGGAGTAATTACTTCTTGTCTCAAAGTATCTTGAAAATCATTACTTTGTTGTTCGATGCCTTGATCATCAGTGAGCACTTTGAACTTGAACATGCTCATCGGTATCTTGAATGATCTTTTCTTGAGACTTTTAGAACTTTCGGGTTCATTCTCTTTAACCATATCTTCTTTCAAGTTACATTCTTCTAGATTCCTCCCAGTTGACGGAAGATGGTTTATGAACCTTTGGGGTTTACTTGTCTTGGGCGCCTTTGTGCTTTCTTCTTTGATTTGACCCAATCTGAAATTCTTTAATCAAAGGCCGGACAAAGTTTTAGCCTTCTAAATTTTATCTTCAATTTCTTTATTTGTTTAGCTTGAACCTTAGTAATCTTTTGCAACTTAACAATCTCCTTGTCAAAGCATAATTATCCAAGATAAACCTTCACGGGTATAGTATATGGATCATCACCTTGAATTTGTGAATGTTCCTCGATTGTGAAACAGGAACAAAAGCGTTGTGGAGATGGAGAAGGTGATCTTGCAACTTCTTCTTGAACCTCGGGGCTTGGGAAAGCGGTATCCTGTGGAGATGCGGTGCTTTCACGAGCGGTACTTGCGGATCACGGTACCTTGAGATGCAAGTACTGCGGTGCAGTTCCTTTAGATGCAGTACTTTCACTTGCTGCATCATCTTCATCATCAACTCTAACAGCCTGAACAACTTCCATCATAGAAGTAGTTAATGGTGTATCTGGACCTCTAAATAAATCACTTCTTCTAGCCATAAAAGTAAAAATCTTGGATTGTTGAACAATAACATGCAATAAATCTGTAGGTTTTGGCACATCAGCAAGTTGCTTGTTTAAGAAAACCTGTATAAACCTTGGGTACATTAACCATGTTGATCCATGATTGATGTGAGAAAGCATGCCATCAAGAATTAGCCTTGAAAAATTAAAAATACGATCATAGCTAATCGACCATAGCGGATGCTATATTTGACCAATTGCTCCCAAGAAGTACTCTTAGCACTTATGCAATGTAACAACATGAACCAAAATTTCCAATGAGGACAAAATAATTGTTTAAAACGTTTGTTAGATCAAAGATCCTTCATACCCAAGATGGGCAAAAGTATCCCATATCAAGTGCTTATCAAACCTTATAGCCCCATCTTCATCATTGAACAATAAATCTTCTCGGATGGAGGCTTCAGTAATCTTAACAGTTCTTCCAGCAATTGTGGATCGAATATAATATTCATCATTCTCCATGTTATCATTAGCATTAGCCTAAAATTCTTGAATCCAGGGCTCAATTATATCCGGCTCTACTAAAAGAGCATAAGCGATAAGCGACCAGTTAGATAATCAATAATATCATGAAGCGCCTCATTATCTTGATCTTGTCTAAATTGGCTACCATATTGTGCTTGGAAGCGATGAAGTCGATTCGCCATTGGTGATTATGTAAGCACAATAAGATTTAAATCGAATAAGAATGAGAGAAATATGGAAGCGATGCTAAGGTATAAATATGAGAGGAAAATCGGAAAGTAGGTATTTATAGGTGAGATTTGAAAAAATCACGCCCAAAATAAAAACAACCGTTAGCATTAATTACCCTCAATATAACCGTTGGACGATTGCTTTGTCGACAAGCGGTACTTTCCACATATGCAAGACTTTCCCAAAGCGGTACTTTCCAAGCGGTACTTTCGGGAAAAAGTTACTTTTCCAAATTCTTACGTATATTCTAAGTATACACAAATATCCTCCTCAAGCAATATACATGACTATACTAACACCTTATAGTCCTCCCTCAAATGTAACTCGATGAGTTAATCATGCCAATACTCACCACCAAGTGATTGAATCTTGAAACATCAAAGCCTTTGGTGAGTAAGTCACTACATTATCATATGTGTGAACCTTAACTACATTAATGAGCCTATGCTCATAGCAATCTCGATAAAGTGATGCCTAATCGAATGTGCTTGGTCTTGGAATGATAAGCAGGATTCTTACAATACAAATGGTACTCTCATTATCAATGTTGATAGGAGTATTTTGAAATTGAACCCGTAGTCCAAGTTGATTACGCATCCATAAAACTTGTCTACAACAACTTGCGTGACTACATATTCGACTTGATGATGATGATGTTGCGCAATTGTCTGCTTCTTGCATTGCCGGAGACTAACCTTCTTCAAGATATTGGCATCCGCCCGATTGTTGATCTTATCATAATTATCACTGCATAATCACTATCCGAAAAAGCTTCTAAGTGAAAAGGTGACTCTTTTGGATACCACAACCCCAACTTTGGTTGTTGTTTTAAATAACGAAGATTCTCTTTCTTGCATTCATATGAGATCTTTGGTGAGACTTGATATCTTGCACATAAACAAGCGCAAACATGATATCGAGGCCTTGATGCGATAAGATACATAAGAGAGCCAATCATTGATCGTATAACTTGACTTCAACAGATTGTCCATCTTCATCTTTGCCCAATGAATTGATAGATTTAATAGGTGTAATGTGACCTTCATATCATCAAAATTAAACTTCTTAAGTATGTCGGTTAACATACTTGTCTGTTGATAAAAATTCCTTCCTTTGGTAGCAACACGAAGTCCCAAAAGAAAGTTAACTCGCCCATTGAACTCATTTGAAATTCATACGCATCGTTGCTCAAACTCCTTAACCAAGGAATTGTTTGGTAGCCCCAAGATGATATCATCAACATAGACTTGAACTAACATGATATCCTTCTTGTCTTTCTTGATAAACAAAGTCTTGTCTATAGCTCCCCTCACTATCCATGTTGTAATAAGAATGTAGAGAGCCTCTCATACCGGGCTCTAGGTGCACGATGAAGGCCATAAAGAGCCTTAACCACCTTGTAGACTTTGTTTGGGTGTTTAGGATCTTCAAAACACGGAGGTTGTTTCACATACACCTCTTACGTAATAGTGCCATATAGAAAGGCACTCTTGACATCCATTTGGTAAACACGAAAACCCATGTATGAAGCAAAAGCAAGAAATATTCTAGTAGCCTCAATCCTTGCGGCGAGGAGCAAATACTTCATCATAATCTACACCTTCTTCTTATGCATAGCCTTGAGCTACTAACCTTGCCTTGTTTTTGATAACATTGCCTCTTTCATCTCTTTTCCTCACGAAGACCCATCGGTTCCAATAACTCTCTTCCCATCGGAAGATCACATAAAACCAAACTTCTTGAAGTTTAAATTGAAGAAGTTCTTCTGCATAGCTTAACCCGACTTTCTTTAGTCAAAGTTGAGCAATATTCTTGGGTTCCTCTTGAGAGATAAAACAAGTAAATAGGCGGGTTTGATGGTCCTTATGATTCACTGTTTTGTTTGTAGACAAAGCTAAGTAAAGCATTATGAGGTTTAGAAAACTCTTAGCTCGTGTCTTGTCATCACTCCGAGTAGAAGGACCAATGATTTAATCGATGGGATGATTCTTATGAATTCTTAAGATTGGAGCGTGGAATTCCATATGCATCATCGAGTTAGTTAAATCAACATCTTCATTTGAATCGAGAAAATACCTTCATGCGCAAATTCATCATCGGTTTCCTCTAATCCGGGCATGGTAGGATCATCGAAATCATCTAAAATCTTGCATGTGGTGTAGCAGATACTTTGGTCATCTTGTCAAAATCTTGTGAGAGTACTCGCCATCTTGTTCTTCTTCTTTGCCTCTTCATAAGCTCTCCTTTGTTCATCGGTGTAAGAGTGTGCTAATACATCTTGAAGAAGCATCGATTAAGTTCCTCTCGAATAGATTGATCCTCGGCGAGATAATGAGGATTGTGGTGCAACAAGATGCGTTGTTTTGGAGAATCGATGCTTTGCTTGGGAACATCGATGCTGTTTTGGACTAACAAGATTTTCATCGGGAACAACATCGGGTCTAATATGGACTCCATGACAACATATTGTAAATCTTCTCCATTGTGCGCAGGTTGATTTTCTTCTCTAACAGGTACATAATTCATTGAAGGAGTTAAAACCTCAAGATCAAACATCCAATCAGGACCTTTACCTTTCTCATTGGATTGATCTTAAAAACTCAACATGAAGACAATCTAGAATCTTCTTAGTAACTCTGTTGTAGACTCTAAATCCTTTACTGTTAGTGCAATAACTGTCAGGACCGATGAACATAAGATTTATGTGGTTTTGGAGGTCTTGGTTGGTGAAAGTAGATGAAGAACATCATCTTTCTAGTGAGAGAAAGTAGAGAGAGGGAGGAGAAGATAAGGATAACTTTTATTGATAAGAACAAACACACACTAACCAAATGCTTCACCTCACCCCTCATGGAGAGTCATGAGGGGTATATATAAACCTAACTTTGCCACATAAACCATACTAGTCCCTAAGGGCAAAGTATACAACGCATCTAGTCCATTTCACGTAAGTGACGTTATCTTTAAAAAGCGAGGCTAACAATCTCCTCGAGATAGCGTTACGTGAATGGTTACAATGAGACCTATAAATACAAAACAAAGTAAATTACAATAGTAAAGAACAATGTTGACTTTCTTGAAGTGCGAGTCTGTGGTCTGAATCTTGAGGCAAACTTGAAGTTCTCCTTAGATGACCTCGGCAAATGATCTTCTTGTAGCTACGAACTTCAAGCTCATAACGATCTAGTTAGGTTATTACTCCTCCTAACTAGTGAGCCTTTTTCTTTTCTCGCTCCTCTCGAACCGACAACACTCTTCCAACACGTCTTTAATCTTGAGGCCTTGTGGAGAAAGTAAACTCTTGAGCGTACAATGGTTGTGGTTACGGGAACATCATAACAACATAACTCACTTAGTATTGCATCCAAGTTGGTAAAAACCCGATGTACACACACTACTTCTCCTTCTTGATCTTAAGCAAAATCCCTTCGTAATCCAATCACGGAAGATGAAATACCAACTTCCCTCCTCGATGGTTGCGAGCTATCGAATCATCATAATGTTGCGTACATACCATATTACCTTCTTGATGCAATATTAACATCATAGCTTGATCAAAATTAGCGAGAATATGTCAAAAATACTCTCAATATGTCTCTCAAACCAACCTTTAATCGAACCTCTTTTGAATTCACGGCTAATAGTAATGACCACATATGGAATAACCCGATCTGGTGACTTGAAAAGAGTAAACATCCCAACTTTGTGACTTCTTGCTTGTTCTAAATTTTGAACAATCCACAACGCCGTGTGACATCGAAAGTACAACAACGTAACTCCTTAAAGTGATGGTTACACACTGTGAGCACTACAACGTAACTCCTTACCAGTTATAACCAGATTGTCAAATTTCATAATGTGCCCAGACAAGTTATCTTGAGACATGCAACCAACCAACCAACGTCTCAACGATAAAGAAGCTCACCCGCGAAACATCACTTCAATTTCGCGTCAATAATACCGTACAAAAACCCCGTAGTCATTATTCAAATTTTCCTCGAGCCGTGAATTTGTATCCCTCCGTGAAATTATACCATACCAAAAATACCAATTTGAGTCCAAAATTTATTAAGACAACAAGTCTTAATATAATATTCAGATTAGAACAATCCGTCATCCCATCAAATTTAACTCACCATGAATCAAAAGTCATTCCAAATTTCTCGACCCAAATCCATTGAAATAATTGGATCATAGGCCCATGCATGTGATAGTAGACATCGAATAGCCCAATAGCAAATGAATTATTTCGGTCCAATCACATAACCTGAATTCAGAAACGTAAATACTACTTCAACCTTAACAAGTGATAACCTTAAAACTACTCTTGACCTAAACCTAAAAAAAACAAACGTCTCTTTTGTTTTTCTCCTTCACAGATTTCTTGACAAGCGAATTAACTCCATCTCATCTCAAATCTCATGAATCAAACGTTTAACACAAAATACATCCTAATCCAAACCTTGTCATCATGTGCTCATTAATCCGAATCAAGAAATCAGTGAAAAATACTTCAAGATCATTAGAATATGGTCTCGGGTAGGTTTAATTTGATATGTTATCGTTTTGATATTGGTCATAGAACGAACCAAAGAGTGAGAGTAACATACTTGTTATTCCTCGTTCTTTATATTCGAAAAAAATGTTAACCATTTCTAAGATTGATGATTTGTTATACTTTTCGATTTGAGTCAAGTTTGATTGATTTGAGAGTTGATGAGTGATTGTGAGGGTAATGGGTTGAGTCTAGATCAAGGTTTAGATTTTGTTTTGGTCGGATCTGAATATACGTTTTCTGTCGGTTTCAATTGACCATAGACCAATGATGGTTTAGAACTGAGGTCTTGATGTTGTTTGGTATTTGGTATGTTGACGTGGTCATGGTCTATTTTACGCATAACATTCTTTCTCTTCAAATCCTTATGCGTAAAAACAGGTTTGGTCATACGCGTAAGACTGCTTATGCGTAACCAGGTTTAGTTATGCGTAAACATGTCTGGCGTAAGGTCTTACGCATAACTTCACGATTATGCGTAACATTTTGAAGATGCTTGTCGTAGCTAGTTTTCTGGCGTATTCCGTACGCCGTAAAAGTCCTATCGCGTGAAAACTAGGGTTTTGACCCAGTTGACTTTTTTCGGCGAGTTTTTCCGACCAATATTCCGTTCATCTTCATACTTACCCAGAAAAACTGCATATTGAATGCCTCTAAATGACCAGTTTGACCATATAAGACCATAAAGAGTCTGACTTTGACCACATTTTTTTTTCACAGATTGGTAAAAAAGTCACATAAAAGATTAGACAAAAATCTGTCTTGGACCAATAAAGACACAAAACAGATAAGTGAACATGAATGGACTGATAGACTCTTTTACCAATAAAGAGGATACACAAAAGTTTATAAAACTGTTTACCAAAAAGATAGGAATTTTTTTTTTCCGGATCTAAAAATATGAGTAAAAACAGCCAAAAACTTATACAAAACCACACAAATCGATAAAAATACACAACCTAGCTCGTTATACCAATTGTCAGGACCGATGAACATAAGATTTATGTGGTTTTGGAGGTCTTGGTTGGTGAAAGTAGATGAAGAACATCATCTTTCTAGTGAGAGAAAGCAGAGAGAGGGAGGAGAAGATAAGGATAACTTTTATTGATAAGAACAAACACACACTAACCAAATGCTTCACCTCACCCCTCATGGAGAGTCATGAGGGGTATATATAGGCCCTAACTTTGCCACATAAACCATACTAGTCCCTAAGGGCAAAGTATACAACGCATCTAGTCCATTTCACGTAAGTGACGTTATCTTTAGAAAAAGCGAGGCTAACAATAATTGTAGGACCACTACGATATATCAACCTTATCATGTAATACCCACGTTAACCAAAGTTATGCGTGGAACTCGTGAAACCCAACACAAACATATGCGTATAAAGAAAGAATAGATAAAGATGATTGGTGACTTGAATGATATATAAAACCGTGTATATGTGAGAGGATAAGATATGCAAACAATAAGTTGTATATTCCTTGAGAGAGAAAATACACACACACACACACACACTTTCAAGCACACCCCTCAAATGACCATTTGAGGGGTATTTATAGTACAAGCAACTTAAAACCCTAAAGGCTTTGCTTGGGCTTTTCGTTGGACTTGGTTTGGGCTTCGTGGACTTGGATTGGATTACACATAATAGAAGGCTAGCTTATCTTAACTATTAGCCATATAGCTTAGCCCAATCCACGAGCCCGTTGACTATTCTATCACGATATCTAACACACGTTACAAAGTTCCTAATAGTGAATGACCATCACTTCTAATAAAACTATTAAGGCTAACAATCTCCCCTAAGGTGGTCATTCAACGATGCTCCACTTGATTAGGTCTCTACTTTTCTTGAGCTAGAACTTTGTGCATAGATATAGAATAGTCTTGATTCTTTGTTCCTTCATGCTTTGTGATCGATAATGCGGTTGTTCGCCATTGTCAACTTCGTTGGTTAGGTGTCTCCACGTCATTCTCCATTTCTTTCTCCACCATGCTCACACTTCTATTTTTCTTTTGGTTACCAATGATGTAGTTACGAGTCTTTAAACTTTGTAGATTCTTTGACATTGACGAAGAATCATCTCCTTTGATTATGATGAGAACTTTCATGTGTTGTTGGTATGAGCATGTGGCAAGTCTCACGATCCATCCGCTCCGGAGCTTCCATAAGAAAACATAAACAAAGTTAGTAATAAGCGGATTCGGCACTTACAAGTTTGAATTTCGAGGGTGTTAACGACATAGTGTGGCTGCGTCTCTAATTCTCACAGAGGCCGTTCACAACTGGAGTCCCACAGTGAGATAACGCGATATACGAAGTACATCTACAGCTCGGATGAGTCGCCGAGGTACAATCAGCATCACCCCACGATTGTAGACCGTTTGAGACACACTAAGCGTAATCCACGGAGAATTACGAAGTGACTGCTGTCGTGGTGCTTGATGTTGACCTGGCGCGGAGTTTCATTCAATCATGAAGATCACGGGCGTGAAACTTCTCATAAATGTTACGCGGTTGCTAAGACTGCGTGGGACTCTAGAATGTATCACTTGTGCCCTTAATGATGAACAACAAGCGATGTCATGTCAAGTGTTCCTATGAGATCTTTTGATGAATCTCGTGGCTCTAGACTCAATAGTGCATTTTGGTTTTCTGAGCGAGACTAGGGAGAGGTCTCCTTCTTCAATACCAACCAACTCTAAGAGAAGGTCAATAGATTATGTAGGGTTCCCGGTGAGAATGAAACAAATCCTTTTAAGAGGAATTGAGTGGCTAGAAGGTTTAGTGCGGTGCGTCCTTTGGGTCCATGACGTCTTTGTCTTCAATACCGGTGTCATCAGTGACAACTAGTAGCATATGTATTGAACCGGTTTACGCCCTAAGGTTGAATATGGAGGGCTATTTCTTTTCACCCTTTATCATTACATTTCTTTTTAATTCTTCAACCCCTTCTTTCTCCTTTCTCACATTACTCCTTTTTTCAATCATTCCAAAGGACTTCTAGTACTAACTATTTGTGATGTCCTTGGGTAGATCTCTCCGGCTCTGGCGGATCATAGGATGAATTTCCTATCCTTAGTCACCTTATAACTCCATGACTGTCCTATTGTTGCCATAAAACCATTTTTCATGAAAATCTCTTTGAATGTTTATGATAGAAAACATGTTTGGAACACTCAGAGTTTTATATTTTGAAACACTCCCCTTCACATGTGCTTATAAGTTTTGACAAAATCGCACATAGAGGGTAGGTTCGCACTTTTGAATTGATCGACTTTAAATGAACAAGACCAATTCGAGACACGTTTACATCACTAGAGAACTAGCTTGAAATTATTACCCGTCCTGGTCAAGTCATAGAAAGTTTCTCGAGATGGTATATGTTTCTTCGTCAATTCATTGGTTTCAACTGAGTCGATAACTTTTTGAGATTCAAACAACGATTTTGATCACATTTTAATCACGTCTCCTCCCCCTCAAAAATAGCATATTCGTGATATTTTTGATATCAACGATTAAACAACAATTTAGAAACTTTTGGGGAGACAAGCGGTTTGATTTAAGCACGATTTTGGAACATTTTGTTTTATACTCCCGTTTAATAAAGCATAATCAATTAAAGGGTTTTAAAGGGAGTTATCTTGAGCACAAAATACTTTGAAAGATTTTGAAAAATCTTTTTGAACAAACTTGAAAAGGTGCTCAAGATGATGATGATTTCTCACCATTTTTAAATGTAGTGCCTTTGAGCGTACACCTCATTTTCGATCAAAGCACGAGTTTTGATTTGAAAATAATCAAAAGTCATCATTTCGGTCCGGGTTTCGTCTTGATGTATCAAAGCCATCTTATTAAGAAATTTTTGAGAAGCGACATGTTTTAGAAAACAATTAAAGAACTCTCGCTCAAGCATCATACATGCCCGTATCATTGTTGAATGACATTTCTAGAAACATACGAATATCGATTATCGAGAGACATGTCGTGAGAAGAATATTTTGGATTTTTGATTTTATATTGTTTTGTATTTTGAAAGATTTTATATTTTATATTTTGTTTTGTTGGTTTTCAAATTTTGTATTTTGTTTTCAAAAATATTAACAATGACTTTGGAAAAACATTTTCAAGAAGATTCGAGAAGGCGTTCTAACTCCTCGGGGTTGGGCCGCATTCAATTCGTCGAACTAAATACTCAAACCTTTCTTTCGGAAGGGCTTTTGTTAATAGATCGGCGAGTTGGTAATCGATCTTCACGAAGAATAATTCAACGATACCATTTTCGACGCACTCTTTGATGAAGTGATAGCGGACACGGATATGCATAGTCTTTGAGTGATGAGCAGATTGCATGATATGGCTATGGCACTTTTGAGTCACAATACATAGGTATTTTATCGAAAGTAAAGCCATAATCGTGAGTTGTGTTCTCATCCATAGAACTTGAGCACAACACGCAGATAGAGACACATACTCGACCGGTTTGATAGTGCAAAGGCAATCTTGTTTCTTTGAAGACCGGTGACTAGCTTTTCACCCAAAATGTGCTCCTCGGATGTACTTTTGTAACTTGATCACTGCGTGGTCCGCATCCGAAAAGGCAATTAGATCAAATCCGGTTCCTTCGGATACCAAAGTCCCATGTGAATGGATGTCTTGGTGCACCAAAGATCCGTTTAACCTCTTTGAGGTGCGATTCGGTGAGGCTTTGCTCGAAACCGTGCTAATAAGCAAACAAAGAAATGAATATCCGTCGACTAGCGATAAGATACATGAGAGAACCAATCATGCTCCGATATTTCTTCGGATCAATAGGTTTCCCAAACAAATCGGCTCCAATTTTGGTGAAGTTACCATTGGTGTTCGACCGAATCACAATTGTCCATACCATGATTTTTCAAAATCTCGCTTGTATACTTAGCTTGATTTATAAAAATTCCACGAGGGGCCGATGTATTTGTAAACCAAGAAAGAATTTTAGTTCCCCATCATGGACATTTCAAATTTGCTTTTCATGAGATTTTCAAATGTTTTGAAAGATTCGGATTAGTGGACCCAAAGATGATGTCGTCCACATAAATCTAAACAATCAAAATGTCGTTTTGCATTTTGTGTGAACAAGGTAGGATCAACTGTTCCTTTGGTGAAATTGTTTTGGATAAGGAAAGAGGACGATTCGTCATACCACGCTCTGAGCTTGTTTCAAACCATATATAGCCTTTTGAGTTTGTAGGCGTGATACGGATGTTCCATGTCGATGAAGCCTTACGGGCGACTCACATACACTTCTTCTTCGTAGTTCCATTCAAGAACGCGGTCTTAATGTCCATCGATAAACCGTGATGTTTTTGTGGTGCATGGGCCAAGAATATCTGGCTCGCTTCAAGTCTAGCTACCGTGCCAATGACTCTTCAAAGTCTATCCTCTTCCTGTCTGTATCCTTTGGCCACAAGGCGAGCTTTGTTGCGAATTACGCTCATCTCTTCATCCCTTTGTTTTCCATAACCACTTGAGATCAATGACGCGAACGTCAATGGGTCTTGGAACCATTCCCAAGAGTCATGAAGGCGGTATTGGAGAAATTCCTCCCGCATCGCTTCTATCCATGCGGGTTACATCATTGCCTCATGAATGTTCTTTGGCTCTATATTGCTAATTGAGCAAATGTAAATGCACAAGTCGCAATCGGTGGCAAGTTGACGTCTCGTCGAATTGGCCTTGAAGGTTCACCAATAACTTGTTCAATTGGGTGGTCTTTTGTCCACTTCATAGTAGAAGGATACCGTTGGTTATCGTGTCACGAGTTAGATGGTTCTCGTAAGTTTGAAGAAGATTCAACGATTCCGTAGCAAACGGGTTTTCAAATAAGTCTTCATCTAACGTTGCATCGTTACGGTTTTGGTTTTGCTCATCAACCGCTTGGTAGAACGGGTGCAAGAACTTGAGTAGATGTAGATGATGTTGATGGAGTTGGTGCATTGGTTTCGACCGTTGTAGATGCATCTTACATTGGTGGTGGAGGATGATTTTGGCGGGTGCGGTGGAATGATGGTTTGATGCATTTGTCGAAGTTCCACCATAGTATTCATCGAACATTAACTCGAAGAAATTCTCCCATTCTTGTTCTTTAGGATTTTCAAGCGAAGTTGATTGAGCTCTTTGAGGTCACGAGTCCCGAATCGATGTGTCCGTAAGTCCGGTTTAGTGCGGGTTCTAGAGCGAGTCTCTCGAAGCCATTTGTGAAAGTTCGTCAAACTTCACATTCATCGTCTCAATGATTTTCTTTAGCCTTACATTATACACCACGAATGCCCTCGAGTTATCTCGAATATCCAATGAAGATTCCAATATCACCTTTAGCTTTCAATTTTCCAAGATCTTCTCTGTCATTCGTAGGATAGCACAGCGCCAAACACGTGAAAGTAAGAGATATCCGGTTTCTGTTGTTCACTATTTCATATGGGGTTTTATTGAATCTTGGATGGATAAGGGATCTGTTACGAGTGAAACAAGCGTTGGCAACAACATCACCCATAGAAATAATCGTTGCACTAGAATAAATTAGCATTGTCGGCGACTTCCACAAGAGTTCTATTTCTTCTTTCAACTACCCCATTCTCATTGGAGTTCTAACGGTGATGTCGATGAGTAATTCCAACATCTTCAAAATAAGCTCTTAACTCTGATTAGTGAATTAAATGCGTTGTGCATTCTTACAACCCCATCGGGTTTGAAGAAGTACTTGAATACGTTTCAAAAGGTGATGATGTGCACGGTGCTTCGCCTTTTGATCTCGAAACTTAACCCATGTATATCTCGAATAGTCATCGGCGATAACAAGAATATACTTTTTCCATTAATGCTTTCAACTCTCATTGGGCCACATAAGTCCATGTGCAACATATGCAACTTTGCTTCCGAACTAGGTACGGTTTGGGTTTATATGATGCTCTTTTGCTTTTCCTTGTTCACATGATGGACATAAGTGATCCTTGGTGTATTTGAACTTTGGAAGTCCGTTGACGATGTTGTCTTTGGCAATTTTGTTGATGGTGTCGAAATTGAGATGAGATAACCTACGTGCCACAACCAGAGTGTGTTCCGTGATGCTCGTGTCATAAGACATATTGGTGATGAAGAGCCATTTTGTTGATGTCGATAGCATACAAGTTTGTATCACGATTCCCGTTAAGAGATCGCCATCCAAGTTTCTAACGGCAAGCATTTTTCCTAAAAGCAACCTCTAAATCGCATCACAGGCGCCCGATGAAAACAAATTGTGTCCCAACCCTTCGACATAGTAAACCCGAGTGATCAAATAATTTCCAAAGGTAGATCTCCATAACCCATGATAGTTTGCTACATGATCATTTCCAAGCGTCACGGTTCCATGAATTTCAGACGAAATTGATCGTGCCTTGATTCCCGGTCATGTGCTTGGAGCAACCCGAGTCGACGATCCAAAGACAAATTTCGATAACCCGCCAAGAATGAAAAAGAATATTGTGGAAACCGTTTTGATTTTGGTTCCTTTGGGTTAGAGGTAAAATCCTTATCACACTCAGAGAGGTTTTCTACAGGGGATTCTGGTTTATCACTCATAAATTCAAACCAAAGTTATGCTATATCAACGATCACCTTTGCTATAAGTTTTACACTTTTATATCAACCTCAAATATATAGTATACGAAAACTTAAGTAATGTTCATCTGGTTTTATTAAGTTTTATTACTATATTATAATATTTCCTTTGCTTCAGTTGGTCGCGACTGATAACGGGAGCATAGATAAACGGCAAAGACAATATCAGGTCTGCTAGCTGTTAGATACATGAGAGACCCAATTATACTTGGTATTTAGTAGGGTCAACTAATTTCCATGTAAATCAAAGATCTAACTTCTTGGTATGAGTCATTGGTGTGGCATAAGTATCACGGTGTTTTCATTCCAAATTTGTTTAACAATTCAAGGGCATATTTGGATCGACTCAAGAAAATACCACGGGTGATTGATGAACTTGCGGTCCTAGAAAGAATGTAAGTTCACCCATCATGGACATTTCAAAATTTTTCTTCATTAGTTTTGCAAAGCGATTGAAAACTTTTATGTAGACCCAAAATGATGTCATCCACGAATTTGAACAATTAAGATATGTGCCCGTGATATTGTATAAAAGAGTTGGGTCAACCGAGCCTTTGGTGAAATTATTGGCAATGAGGAAAGATGATAGCATATCGCACCATGCCCGAGGGGCTTGTTTGAGACCATAAAGAGCTTTGTTCGGTTTGTAGGCGTGGTTCGGGAACTCGGGATCAACGAATCCATCCGGTTGGTGACATAGACCGTTTCTTTAAGTTGTCCATTGAGAAACGCCGATTTGACATCCATTTGATAGACCGTCATATTCATATGAGCGTGAACGCGAGAAATATCCGAAACGACCTCAAGACGAGCAACCGGAGCAAAAGATTCTTCAAAGTCTATTCCTCTTCCCGACGATAACCCTTAGCAACTAGACGTGACTTGTTTGGGATGGCGTTCCCTTCAAAGATCCAATTTGTTTTTCCAAATCCATTTTAGACCAATGACGAGACTCTGTTGGTCTTTCAACCGATTCCCATACTTCAAGACGTTTGAATTGGTTGAGTTCTTCTTGCATGGATTCAATCCGATTGTCTTTTGTCATTCGTCTTTAATGTTTTTAGGTTCGATTAGCGGACGGTGAGTGCATAAATGCAATGTTCACCGTCTGAGCGAAGACGTTGTCTCGTAACGATCGGTTGATTCGGGTTGCCAATAATGTTAGCCGAGGATGGTCTTTTGTCCATCTATGTGTAGAGGGTTGATGTTGGTATACATTGTGCGATTCGAGGATTCAAATGGTTTGTTGAAGATTCCGATACATCCGTGCGCAAGCCTCATTAGCAAACGGGTTGAAGAACGATTTGGATCAAAATCTGCAGTGGGGTACTTCATTCGTAATATCATCGGCGGTTCATCATTGTTGGAAGCGGTGTGTTCAACTGTGTTGTGTTGAGTCAACTAGTGTAGGTGCATCTTCAACGAGGTTGTTGTAGCAGTGTGTCGTATAGGAATATTATCGGGTTGTGCGGTGAGCAATGGATACACCGAGCACGTTCACCAATATCGTCACGAGCGAGGAGCAAATAACCTTTCCATTTGTTGACGAGTTAGGCGGGGGCTTTGTTCGGTGATGATGGGGTTGAGGAAGTTTAAACGGTTGTGACGGGTTCTAAGTCATTATACTCGGAAGCCATTTCCGTGAGTTCATCGAAATGAGCATGAATCGTTTCCATTACCTCCTTAGTTCGACGATTCCATTCGAAACCTTTAGAATTGTCACAAGATCCAATAAAGACTCCAATATCCGCTTTGGCTTTGAGCTTTCCAAAATCATCACGATCATTATTCGGGTAGCAAAGGGATCCAAATACATGAAAGTGTTTGAGGTTCGGTTTATATTTGTGGACAAGCTCGAAAGGTGTTTTGTTGTGGCGTTTGTGATCATGGAACGGTTTTGAGTATAGCATGCGATGGATACGACCGCCCATAAGTAACTGAAGTTTAGCATTGATTAACATTGTTCTGCGGCTTCACTAACGTTCGGTTTCGTCTTTCAACAACTCCGTTTTGTTCAGTGTACGTGCAATAGATGTTTGATGTCAATTCCACTTTCTCGTAGAATTCACGAAGGGTTTTGTTAACAAATTCGGTTCCTTTGTCTGCTCGATTATCCCGACGGTGTTGCGAGTCGAACCCAGATTTTGTGAGAAAGGTGATGATCATTTGTGAGCTTGGTCTTTGCTACGAAGAAAGTAGACCCAAGTCCATCGTGAGTAGTCATCAACAATTACTAAAATGTAGCGTTTGCCGTTGATCGTTTGTACACGCATCGGGCCACACAAATCCATGTGAAGAAGATGTAGTAGATGTTGAGAGCTGTGTTCCACCTTTGAAGGAAAATGAGCACGAGTGCTTTTCCCTTGTTCACAGGCTGAGCAAAGGTGATCTTTTGAATACCGGAATCGTGGGAGTCCTTATATATCAAACACAAGTTTATTTGTTAGGTCACTATATATTTATATCATCAAAACGAAAAATATTTAGAGACGGATCGTGATCTAGTCACTCGAAGAATGCTTTGTTGTGCGAATTAGAACAACTGAAACACGAACATAAAAAGCAAATTAACGCTCTCACCTTGGAAAATCAAAAAGCTAAGGTGAGTTGTTAAATTGTCAAAACAGTTCTCCGTGATACAAAAGCATTCAACGAATCGGGTAGATGACCTTCTTGATGAAATTATCGACTTGCAAAACAAACTTAAAGAGTTTAAAGCTGTTGTTTACAAACATGGTGAATCAAGAACAACTATTGAAAAGTTTACCTTAAAACCCAATCCAAAAGGATATGGAAAAAATCTAGCCGATTACAAACCAAAGCTTTCACTAAAACATTCAAATCAACTCACAAGTTTCGGTGTGCGAATACAAAATTGATAATATTGTCATGAGTGTTGTTGAATATCATCGTCAAGAGGAATTAGATGCGAAAGGCGAGAGTCGATCTAAATTAAAACCGTTGTTTACAACAAACCTTTTAATTATAAAACGCGGTCACTTCGTCACACACCAACGGATTCTTCAAACACACCAAGGGTTATCATCAAAACACCGAGTCTTCTATTGTTAATCCCAAAATGGACTTTGCACAAACTTATGGTCCTTTACCTTCCATTAGTGAAGTAAACTCACAACCGAAAATCGAAAAATTCTTGATATTTTGACATTTTCATGGTGACCTCAAAATTTTACAACATGAGATAGAATATCGATCTCAAATCAAAGTTGAACATTTTCAATCGCCTCGGCGCGAGAACAAAGAGACATTTTTCGAAAAATCTTTTACCTAATGTTAAAACTTGAAAAGTTGTGCAATTGCACAGGAAAAGGATTTTCATAAGGAACTTGGGTAATGAAAACGTTGAGAAAACGAAACATCTATTTCTAACACAAAACGCAAAAGAAACTGCTGAGAAAAGATGTTGATCGACTCTTGGAAGATGTTATCGTCTTTGATATCCATAATGTTGTGTTACTTCATGCTTTGCCAATTGCATCGATTACATCTCTGCGATATTGTTGAAAATGTTGTTCTTTGTTGAGAACACCGATAATGTGCTTTAGATCGAGTCTTTAAAAGTCGAAAACAAACGATTACTCATCGAATTTACAATGCAAAACGTCGTCTTCATTGGTGTGAAAAGATATTCACAACCATCAACTTAGTTTTCAAAAGAAAATAGCTCACCGAGTGCAAAATCTTCGATCCTAAAATTGAGCAACTGGATGATCAAAACGTGTCTTTGAAAAGTCAAATCTCAAAATATGAACAAGAACTTTTAAAAGTTAAACAGAATATGGTGTCATATTTGATTTACTCAAAAGACTCGACTTGAAGCATCAAACGAACTTGATCACTATCTTGCTCACACTAGAGAAGTCATGAATTTTGTTTGGTAATATTCGCTCGAAAATCAAGATCGATTCACACCATCTCTAAGTTACGGAAATGTTAGGAAAGTATGAACAACTTCCGCCTCCGTGATTAAGAGATTAGCACCAACACACTTAGTAATCGTGAACCTAGAATTCCCACCGCCAAATCACAAGTTGCTAATGTGTTTCCCTCTCAAACAGAATAGTTGTATCTTTTCCAAACGTCCGCACTTCACGCCTAGAGCACTCAAACGAAGAATAGGAAGTTGCGACATAAGAAAAGATCAATAAGGAATGCTAAAGTAGAAGAACACCTAGGACTCGAATAAAACTCATGTTGCTTCCACTATAGATGTTGCGTCGGCAAATGTAATACAAATAGTGATGTAACGAATGCTAAACCGTTAAGTACTTTTGATATTCATCGATGCACCTTGTGTTATTTGTCGAAAGAGTATGCATTCGATTGTCATGACAAATGTTTTGCTAAAGCTCTAATCTCTCGATTACGAAATCCTAAGAATCGGAATACCTCTAGGCCCACTAATCATTCTAAGTCCGCTTGGTAGACCACCTTCTTTAGATTCTAAGGCAACCATTGCTATCACAAGAGCTCCGCTTCACCTCCTAAGAATGTAGTACCACCTAGTGTTTTCACTAAGACTAAAGCAAAGAGTAGTTATAGATGGCGAAATGGATATATAACACACTAGGATTTAAATGGATGCCTAAAATTATCAATGTGTATGTCTCAATATACCGCTTCGAACCCTCTAACATTTCGTGTTCCACATCTAATTCTATTCCATCCGTGTCGTGCGTGTGTAATGCGGTGATCTGGATCATTCTCTGATTGTTGATAGCGGATGTTCCCGACACATGACGCAACCTTAAACCTGTTATCAAACTTTATTGCAAAGTTCATTGGCACCGCCGGTTCGGGAACGATCACTTCACGACCATCATGGGCTACGGAGATTATGTCAATGGGAACATCGAAATCGCCAGGGTTTACTATGTGGAAGGCCTCGGTCACAACTGCTTTCGATGGTCAATTTTGTGATGGAGATTTGGAGGTTGCTTTCGGGAGAAAACTTGTTTCATTCGTGATCTACAAGGAAATGACCTTATGTCTGCTCGCGTAATTCTAGTCTCTACACTATCTCTATGCAAGACATGGTTGCTTCCTCTCCCATTTGCTTACTTTCAAAGGCAACATCTACAAAATCTTGGCTATGGCACCGTCGTCTCTCACATCTAAACTTTCAAACCATCACCAACCTTGCTTGACACAAACTAGTTGAAGGACTCCACGATTCTTAGTATTCAAAAGATCACCTTTGCTCACACGTGAACAAGGGAAAAGCACTCGTGCTCATTTTCCTTCAAAGGTGGAACAAAGCTCTCAAGATGTGCTTCATCTTCTTCACATGGATTTGTGTGGCCCGATGCGGCGTGCAAGCGATCAATGGCAAACGCTACATCTTAGTAATTGTTGATGACTACTCACGATGGACTTGGGTCTACTTTCTTCAAAGCAAAGACCAAGCTCCACAAATGATCATCACCTTTCTCACAAAAATACTGAGTTCACCTCCGCAACACCGTCGAATAATCGTAATGCATAAAGGAACCGAATTTGTCAACAAAACCCTTCGTGAATTCTATGAGAAAGGAATTGAAAGATCAAACATCTATTGCGCGACACCGAACAAAGCGGAGTTGTTGAAAGATCGAAACCGAACGTTAGTGGGCGCAAGAACAATGTTAATCAATGCTAAACTTCCAGACACTTATGGGCGTAAGTCGATTCATCGCATGCTATTCTCAAACCGCTCCATGATCACAAACGCCACAACAAAACACCTTTCGAGCTTGTCCACAATTACAAACCGAATCTCAAACACTTTCATGTATTTGGATCCCTTTGCTATCCGAATAATGATCGTGATGATTTTGGAAAGCTCAAAGCCAAAGCTAATATTGAGTCTTTATTGGATCTTGTGACAATTCTAAAGGTTTCCAAATGCGGAATCGTCGAACTAAGGAGGTAATGGAAACGATTCATGCTCATTTCGATGAACTCACGGAAATGGCTTCGAGTACAACAACTTAGAACCGGTCACAACCGTTTAAACTTCCTCAACCCCATCATCACCAAGAAAGCCCCACCTAACTCGTCAACAAATGGAAAGGTTATTTGCTCCTACGCTCGTGACGATATTGATGAACGTGCTCGGTGTATCCATTGTTTCACCGCACAACCCGATAATACTCCTATACCGATACACTGCTACAACAACTCATCGTTGAAGATGCACCTACACCATTGACTCCAACACAAATTGAACACACCGCTTCCAACAATGATGAACCACCGATGATATTCAGAATGAAGTACCCCACCGCAGATTTTGATCCAAATGCGTTCTTGAACCCGTTTGCTAATGAGATCACCGCACCGGATGTCGCGGAATCTTCAACAAACCATTTGAATCCTCGTAATCGCACAATGTATACCAACATCAACCTTCTACACACCGATGGACAAAAGACCATCCTCGGCTAACATTATTGGCAACCCGAATCAACCGGTCGTTACGAGACAACGTCTTCACACGGATGGTGAACATTGCATTATGCTCTCACCGTCGCTAACTGAGCCTAAAACATTAAAGACGCAATGACAAAAGACAATGGATTGAATCCATGCGGAAGAACTCAACCAATTCAAGCGTCTTGAAGTATGGGAACTAGTTGAAAGACCAACGGGGTCTACGTCATTGGTCTAAAATGGATTTGGAAAATAAATTGGATCTTTGAAGGGAATGTTATCCGCAACAAGTCACGTCTAGTTGCTAAGGGTTATCGCCGGGAAGAGGAATAGACTTTGAAGAATCTTTTGCTCCTGTTGCTCGTCTTGAGGTCGTTCGGATATTTCTCGTGTTATTGCTCATATGAATATGACGGTTTATCGATGGATGTCAAAGCGGCGTTTCTCAATGGACAACTTAAAGAAACGGTCTATGTCACCAACCGGATGGATTCGTTGATCACGAGTTCCCGAACCATGTCTACAAACTAAACAAAGCTCTTTATGGTCTCAAACAAGCCCCTGGGCATGGTACGATAAGCTATCATCTTTCCTCATTGCCAATAATTTCACCAAAGGCTCGGTTGACCCAACTCTTTTATACAATATCACGGGGCACATATCTTAATTGTTCAAATTTACGTGGATGACATCATTTTGGGTCTACACATAAAAAGTTTTCAATCGCTTTTGCAAAACTAATGAAGAAATTTTTGAAATGTCCATGATGGGTGAACTTACATTCTTTCTAGGATTGCAAGTTCATCAATCACCCCGTATTTTCTTGAGTCACCCAATATGCCCTTGAACTGTTAAACAAATTTGGAATGACAACTGTGACACTTATGCCACACCAATGGCTCATACCAAGAAATTAGATCTCGATTTACATGGGAAAATAGTTGACCTACCAAATACCAAGTATTATTGGGTCCTCATGTATCTAACTACTAGCGACTCGATATTGTCTTTGCGCTTATCTATGCTCCGTTATCGATCGCGACCAATCTGAAACCCACCTCTCGAGGCTAAAAGAATCCTCCGATACATCAAGGGAACCATTAACTTGGGGATCCGTATCCGAAGGATTCGGTTTTGAACTAATCGCTTTTGAGACGCCGATCACGCAGGATGCTTAGACTCAAGGAAAAGTACTTCAGAGCACTACAATTTCTGTTGATAAACCGGTGTCTTGGCAATCAAAGAAGCGTGATTGTACATCACATCAACCAAGCGAATATGTAGCCATGTCCGCGTGTTGTGCTCAAGTCATCCGGATGAGAACACAACTCAAAGACTATGGTTACGTATTTGACAGAATCGATGTATCATGACAATCGGAGTGCCATTGCAATCTCGTGCAACTCGATTCAAGACTTCGAAATCAAAGCACATCGATCTACGCTATCATTTCATCAAGGACCACGTGGAATGTGGCACCGATTGAATTATACTTTGTGGGTACTGAATACCAATTGCGATCTTCTCACCAAAGCCCCGCCTCCCGCTAGGTTTAATGAGATGGTCCACGGATTGGTATGAGGTGTTTGACTCAAGAGGAATTGGATGACCTCTTAAACAGTCTTAAAACCCATCAAACACCAAAACATCCTTCGTAAATATTTTTCAAAACAAAATACAAAAATATAAAATCCGATAAAACAACAAAAATATTCTCCTAATCTATCTTTCTTTCAACATGGCAAGTACATTTCTTCGTCAACACTTTAATCTTTCAAAATTTAGTATTTTCCGATCAAGTGTTGAGGGAGAAAATTATCTCTTAACCTGCTTTCAAAACATCTCGTACTTGCATGTTATCATATCTCGGTTGATTTTGTTACAAATGGTGGTAAATTTTCTGGTTAAATAACACCCCTCGGACTAAATTTATAACCTTTCTTTATTTCTTAAGTCGAGGGGGAGTGTCGTCAAGTTTCTTTCCTAAAAATCTTTGTTTGGTAACCAAAATGGAAGATAAAAGGCTTTGTTTGAAAAAGGAAAAGGTGGAGGGACCAAAACTGTCAAAAGGTTAAACTCCCTTTTTTTTTTAATAAATCACCCTCCCACCTACTTTCACTTCTCATTTATTGCAAAAACACCTAAAACCATCCTACGCTTAAAATTCACTCAAGAAAACCGTGTGTTTGATCTTCATCTTGTAAGTGTTTTCGTGATCACAACATGTTTTTATGATAAGGTTTTGAATCTCATGTAAATCCTACGGCCAAAACGTGTTCTACGCGTGATTAGGTGTTCTACGCTTATGCGTAAGAACACACAATCAATATGTGCGTGTTTGTGGTGAAATGATTTGTGTCAAAACGCTCATAATACATCAATGATACCATTTAACCATCAAAATCCACCCGAAACACTAATTGATGATTTTTGAAAATTAGGGTTTATAAGTCGAATGGGTATTTTCGAATGTGAAGTGTTTTGGTCAAAAGATTGTTGTGTTATGCTTATGTGATGTTGAATTGATGATATCCATGCCTTATAACCACCCGTAAACCTTAATTGATTCGAATTAGGAATTAGGGTTTAATGTTCTAAAATTGGGTATTTTGATTCATCGCAAACTAAGTGTTAAGACTTGGTAAATATGCTCTCACAACATCTAAAATATACCGTAAAAACTTTGATGCAAATTCTATGGCTAAAATTCATACGCCGTAACTTTAGGGTTTTAGACTACGCGTAATGATTTCTACGCATAATCGTTAAAATGTCCAATTGTGTTATGATCCGTTATAAAATGAATGTTATGTGTTAAACATTGATGATATGATGCTTTGTTTCGTGCTTGCTACACCTAATATTCGTAATCAAGGTTGTTGTTAATTCACGCATAAGGATCACCCACGCGTAGCTTGTTATCGTAAGATTAGTCTTACGCGTGGCGTCACGCGACAAGGTTCTACATATGGGACCACGCGTATCCCGTGAAGGATATGCGTAAATGCGCCTTCACGCATAAGGTCAACTTCACGGTAGCCTTACGCGTAAGGTTAATATATGCTCACGCATAAGCTCTACGCATAAGGTCTCATTTTCCCACGCTGTAATACTTCTTACGCGTAGTTAGATTCTACGCGTAAGTTTACACCCACGCATATATCATTCCCGCCCACGCATAACTTTACCAATCCTACGATAAGCCTAGATCACACCTTCGTTATGAATTGTTACGTGTACAAACTTGTAAATAAACTAATCATATCATCACGAATCCTAAAATGTCACTAATAAACTGAAATTGTTTGATATGTTGTAAACAATAAGTGATAAAATAAACTTTAAAACTTAAAGTTAACTAACTCACGAAACATTTCACGACGTCATTGGACTATTGAATATACAAGTGACTTAGGACTCGTAACAATCATTGACACTGTACATTCAATAACTAGACAATAAGACCTTCTGTTGACTAACATTATGTCTTTCGATATGTTGGTTCTTTTGGCTAATGTTATTTCGATCACGACATGGTCGAACAAATGAATGTGGATGCATCTCAAGTTCTCTCCATTCGCGATATCTATCCTCATGGCTATCCAATGAAGATTGGAAAGAATAATCTCCGTGTTGACTTTGACACCCTCACTTGCTCGTAATCTTCGTGTCTAATTGCTATTGATATTCTCGAGGACTCATCCGCATCGAAATATGCTCACTCACTCGCAACTGCTCCACGAGATCTACATCCAACAGCTTCGGAACACTATGGAAAGGGTCAAGGGACCGGACTGTAATGATGACTCTAAACCACAAACAAGTCACCATTACACCCGGACTTAAGGGTGCTCTCCTTATTCTCAAGTCAATCCAACCAAACTATATGCCACACCAACAAGAGCTAACTCTCCAATTCTTAATCGATATCGGTTATGGCGAGGCTACAGGAGTAATCACCAAGCATTCTCACGTGAGCTTAGAGTATTCCTCAACCACGAGAACTCTCTACATGATCATCACCAAGTCTCATTTACGGTCGTGACGGTAGCTATGAGCATCCTAAGCTCATGGAACCGCAAATATTTTGGGCATTGGTCAACATGAAACACATCGCTATCGAAGCTCGATCCGGGATGACATGATGTCATTTCTCAACAAACTTGGCTCAAAGATTCCTACATCGATATACTAAATTGTTGATCCGAGAGCACTGGACTTCATCCTAATATTCCCAAGAGGCTCAATGACCCCGACAACACGATATGTTGACGGAACCTATTCTATCTGTCGAGAATCAAGGAAACGTCTACAAAGAAACAAGGTCTGTCTTGCAGATTTCCTTCTAATCAAGATGTCGAAAGCTCAAACGCATAAAAGGTATCTCGAAGCGATGACAAGGCAAAGTTGGTCATCTCGACGAAAAATCTTCCGAACACCGTAAGGAGAACCGTAAAAGGAAGTCTTGAAGTGTCACAAGTTAAGATAGTCGAGGAATGTTCCAAAGAAGAAACCTATTCCAAAGAGGAAACCTACCCTAAGAAAAAGTTCCTTCTCGGAAGCCACTCGATCCTTTCACTGAACCGCAAAGACAGCTCGGGGACGAGGACTCGATGCTACGACACATATGAAGAGATCACATACTACAAACGCAAAGGATGAAAATCCCTCGAGTAAAACCTCCAAGTCCTCCAAATTGCCCAAGAAAAGGAAGACTCCGACAATTGTACCCTATGATGAGAGCTCGATGAAGAAGAAGAAGAGCAACTGGACAAATCATACAGGAAGAAGTTCAAAATCGTCCGACATCGTCAAAGGTCAAGAATTTGCTAAAGATCAAATGGGTGGCCCCTGAGGATCAAGTGGTCTTGCCCACCTCTCCGAGATCCCGATGTGGTTAATCAACCCGATAAGGGATCTCGGTGCCACCACTCTTCGCAACAACAAAAGCTCGCAGAGGATACTATTGTATATGATTTTGAAAACCGGAATCGAGAAGACGGAGAAAGATAAAGATGATGATTATGACAAGTTGCTTCGGATAGTCCTACACGCTCACGTATGAAACTTCGAACCACCAAAGGACCGGAATCTCCTCACATCTCATCATCATCGTTCTTCGCCTCATTCATCACAACCACCATCAACGAAGTCAACCGATCATCATCCAAATCGGTGAAGAAACCACCTAAATCTTGGATTTCTCGGACTCATAAAAGATTGTGAAAGTCATCCAACAAGTCGAAAGAAGGACATACTTTACGGGAAAATGAATTGGTTTGTCGACCAAATTCAAGACTTTAAATGATGAGAAAGACAAGATGGAGAAAGAAAGGAATTTGTTCGGAAGTTCATGAAGAGTCATCGAAAGAGGAACGAACGAAATGATCGAAGGTTACACTAACAAGTACCTTCGAGGATATCGTTCCTAAAGTCTAAAAGGAACCGGAGAAGACAACAAGAGATCATACCCACAAGTTTCTTCTCGACCTTTGTCCCCTGTGTGACTAGAGAAATATTTTCCGCACAACTCACTCCTAACATCGCCGCATTGGTTAAACATACAATGGCCAAAGAAGTCGATCTCTCTCGAATACGAAAGTTAATCGCTAAACTAGTGATGCAAATGTCAAAGCGATCCGAACGCTTTACTTCGGATGAAGCTAAATTTTCGAAAATCTACTTGATTTTCAACTCGAGATCTTCATGCAAGGAGTCACCGATCAACCCAAATGACCAAGAGATGACGATGATAAGGATAAGGACTCGCACCTAAACGCCGAAGCGATGCGGTAAATCTACTTCAATGCCACCTCCTCCACCACGGACTTCTTCTCAACAAAGTTTCCTCCACCCGGTCTTCATCGATAAACCCTGGACGATTCCGAGTTACCACCCCGACTCATAAAACGGTGATTACTTTGAGTATACGGGTGGTGACGATGAAGAGGTCCTGAGCCCGACAACAACCCACCTCACCTAAACAAGTGCGAAACCAAAATCATCATCAAGGCCTTCAAATGTAAGAAGAAGACGACTCTGATTGACGTCGTATCATGGCTTGATGACGATAAAACTGCAGAATTTGATTGGTTTGCTACTCTTGTTAACAACACTCCCTACCCTGAAGAAGGTCAAGAATTGGTAGACGGTAGTACCTTGGAGCATGCAAAGATTTTGCAAGAAAGATTCCGTGTGAAGAAGATGACGAAATCCGAGTTGAAGCGCATCAAGAATGAAGCATTCCTTCTTTTGAAAAACAGCTCGGAAAGTGCAATCGAGGTTGAATATCACCTTGAAAACATTGCTCGAGCCATGTCTAACAACATGGATTGGCTCAACCCAGAAGCAAACATCGACTTCACTAAACGGGACAACCCTCCATATTACATCGACCGACCAAACCTCTACCTACAATCGGCCAACCGGATGAACCAAGGATTCCTTCCGATATTTCTTCAACAAAGACCGAATTTTCTTCTCCATGGTGGCGATGGTTTAAGGAAATATTATAATATATAAATATTAAGAAATATTTATATAGTTTTACACTTAATAGACTCACTATATATTTGAGTCTAAAGTAAGAAAACTTAAGAGCCAATAAGTATCCTTCTTCGGACTTGCCATCAAACTTCCCAGATTATCAATAGTGTTTAAAATAGTGAGAGGGCATCCAAAAGGCTTCATAAAATGAATGTTGGGTTTATTGCCCATCAGCAATTCATAGGGTGTCTTCATCTCGTGGTTTGGTGACGAGACTCATAAGTACATAGCATGCAAGACTTACGACACGCCCAAAATTGAATAGGTAGATGGGAATCGCTAGCATTGTCCTTGCCGCTTCAATCAAAGTCCTATTCTTCCTCTCTGCAACACCATTTTGTTTGTGGTGTTCTAGCAATACTAAACTCCTCTTTATGCCTTTGTTGGCACAAAATTCATCCATAAGCTTGTTCTTGAATTCGCACCCATTATCACATCTAATACCTCTAACCTTGAGTCTTAATTGGTTTTCAAGTGCTATAATCGGTGTCCGAATAGCATCAATATCATCCTTAAAACCCAAAAGAAAACCCAATGAATCTACTACAATCATTTGTAACAACCAAGCAGTACTTTTCTTATTTAAACTTGCCACGAGACAGTCCAAATAAATCCATATGTAACTCCCAATGGTTCTCTAATAGTTCTTTCCTCAAGCTTCTTGCAAGAAGCTTTATGTTGTTTACCCTTCTTGCATGCCAAGCATGATTGATCATTCTTGTAAGTCTTTGAAGGTAAACCTCTAACTAGATTGCCTTTGACCAGTTTGTTGATATTCTTGAAATTAACATGGCCCAATCTTCTATGCCATTGATGTGCTTCTTCAGATGTTGCTTTAGCCACCAAACATGTGGCTCTTCCATAAGAATGTAGACTCTTCATGTCTAAGCTATACACATCATTTGTCCTTGGTACTCTAAGTACTACCATGTCATCATCAACGTGTTTAAAATCGAGGAAAGGATGAGACATTCGTAGTGAATAACACATGATGCTTTTATCACAAATTTGAGAGGCCGATAACAAGTTGAACTTAAGCTCCTTCACATATCTAACATTCTCAAAGTCGATAAGCCACGCTTTGATAGTTCCTTTTCCAAGAATCTTTCCTCCGTTGGGATCATTCCCAAATGCAACTTTTCCTCCACTAATATTTCTAAAATCGACAGAATCTCTTTGTCTCTGTCATACTTCGAGTAACCACTATCCACAATTAGATGATCTTTAAGCTCCTCTTCCGGGTTTCCCGCACACAAAGAAAAGAGTTAGTGATTTTAGGAACCCAAGCCATTCGACTTGTGTTCCCTTGTGAGTTACAAACTCAAATTCTTTGAGTATGTAATTCCCACTATCTTTCAAATGATGATCCAAAATTATCTTTTGATCTTTAGCATGTGGATTTTCAAAACTTTCGGTTTTTCAACATAAATCTCTTTTACAGATTTTTAGCTTTTTCTTGTATCACAAAACATCGATTCACTTTTGTTGAAAGTCTTGTGTGTCCTCAAGTAGTACCTTCCTCTTAACCCATTCTGGTTTAACACGTGGTTCTTGTGATCTAGATCCCCTATGTGAATTGTAATACCTTCTAGGTTGATAGTGAGATCTCCTAGATTCCTATTCCAAGTAGTGTGATCAAGACCTTGTTTTACCGTGAGCAAGACTTTGTAAAGTCTTGTGAGATCTTGAAGGTTTTGAAAAGGTCTTCTACGATGCGGGTATCTTTGATCCGGTGTGAAGTTTTGTGATTAACCCTATTTGAATTATTCCAAACCGGTTTGTGTTCTCTAGGTTTGTGGTTGATGATCCGTTCTTTGGAAATTTGGTAAGGTATTCTCGAGTGTCGATCACAATCTTTGATTAAGTGGTTAGGACTATAACACAAAAACACGCTTTTACCCATATGTCCAAAGTGATTTCTTCTATGTCTATGCCCAAAATTATTTTGCCTTCTAGGTGAATGATTAAACTTGTTTTGACCAAAATTATCCCAAAAGGTTTAACAAGATGCTTTTAAAAGACGCTAGAAGAGTATCGCTTGTGGAGCAAGACTTTGATTTGAAGGTCTTGCTTGATTTTGAACATTATTTTCAACGACTTCTTTGGGTTTTTCGGATCTAGATTGAGCAACAAGCTTCTTCCTAAACTCTAGGCTGCCTACTCCAAATCGAGAAACATCGTGCCTTATGGGTTGATGACTAATGGGATGCGGGACAACATTATATCCCGTGTCTTTCTTATACTCGGGAGGTGGTTCACTTATTGAGCCCTCATTACTAGATGTATCTACATAGTTAATGAGTTCATCATCACTAGTGGTTATGTCCTCAAAATCACCTACATCCCGATCACTAGGTTGTGTTTTTATATGTTATCAAAGTTCATACCAAAACCTAATCCAGCTTCTAATGTATGCTCTTCTTTGTTTTTCAACATAAGTAACATGGGATGCACTGATTCATTCCAAAAGAAACTTTTCTAATGATCATCTCTCCTTAGTTAATTTCTCAATTTCAAAGAATTTTACGCTTTAGTTTCCATTCACTAAGTTTTAACTGGTAATCCTTGTTTCATACTTTTCACCAAGCCATTTCATTATTTTCATGTGTTATAATTTTAGCTTCCATAGACTCTAAAGTAATTTGATAACCGCCTACTTCAGATCTAGCCTTAACACAATTATCTCTTTCAATCACATAATCATAAGTAATTTTAGATAAAAATCATAACAATTGGAGCATACCCGAGATAGAGATCGAGTTGGTGAAGTAGCCACCATTGCAAGAAGAACATGATCATCTTCACTTTCTTTGCTCCAATCAAATCTTCCAAAGCCATCATCGATTCCAAAGCAAAGATGTTCGGGTTCTTCATCAAAAACAAGGTTCAAATTCAATGCTTCCACTGCTTTCTTCAAGCGCATCTTCCATCGCTACCATACAAGAAGTCATCGGTTCATCATCAAACTCTTCACCTACCAACTTCGATAACTTCTCTTGAGCAACCAAAGCCTTTGTTTCAAGAATGGAATTTCTTTGAGCTCAAGTTTTGGCTTCTCGGATGTTCTGTTTGCTTGATACTTAGCAAACTGCACTCCTTGCAAAGTGACCGCCTTTTGACAATTGAAGCATTCAATTTGGGATTTGTCAAAAGTTATTCCTTGTTTTGGTTTGAAATCAATGCTTTTGCCTGTCTTCTTCATGTACTTTTGATCCTTGCGTTGATCATAGCAACTTGCCACCGATATCAATTTCTTCAAGTGCATCTTCTTTAACTGCTGCTAGATCCTCTTCATAAGTGATGAGTAAACCGCTTGTTGTGCAAAGAAGGAGCACACAACTTCATCCGAGTGCAAAGTGGTAGGTGGTGGGACTGCCGAGCATATGAAGGAGAGTTGTAAATGAAGAAGATTTGAGAAACAATACTTTGAGGAGAAGCGATTACTTTTGAAATAATCGCTTCTTCTTTCGATGATAGAAAAGCAATAATGTGAGATTTGGAATTTGGTTGACCACTCATCTCATGTTCATACACCTTCGCTTGATGATAGAGATCATCAAAGTCCATGACATCCAATCCTTGTTGTCCTCGATCATAGTAGCAATCACATGCCATGTAGATGGCAAACTCCTTAGAAACTTCAAATTAGCATCCTCAATCGACACTTCGCCTTGTATAACTCCAACATGTTAAGGAGATTTTGAAACCTATCATATGCAGATCAAGACTCTCTTTCACCCATCGTGAAAGTTTCAAACTGTTGTTTCAAGAAATTTACAAGCATCTTCTTAGAGGCTTCATTCCTCCAAATCTGGTCTTGAGAGCGGCCTGAGTCGCTTAGCATCTTTAGCATCATGAAATTTGAGAAGATGACCATCCGGAATGGCGATAAGAGAATGTTTAGTGCCTTTTCTTGATTCCTTAGGGTTGTCTTTGGTAAGACCGCTTTTGGTGCTATTGGTTGTCCAGAATGTTAATAGGTTGGAACTACTTCATTGCCATTAACAATTACATTCCATAGAGCATGGTCTCAGTAATGGCAATATAACGCCTCATCTTCATGCACCGTAGATCATATTCTCCTTCTTGATTATTGGAATTCGAGGTGAGGTGATTGAGGGTGGTGGAACGACAATGACATCTTGAATATTGTTGAAGTAGGGTTTCTTCCTAGTCGAGTTTCCACACAGCTCGATACCACTTGTTGGATCAATATACTTTAATCAAACTAACTTAACTAGCTTGTTAAGGTTTAACAACCTCGGATAAATCCTAAGTTATTAACAAAGAACACCGAACACTCTTTATTAAGTACGCGAATTTACTTAACAAAGCTAAGAAGAATAACTTTTATTATAAACTCTAAATCGCTTATTATGCGAGATACTCTAAACAACTCTAAGATTATCGAACTTCTCTAAAACACTAAATAACTTGTGAATTCAGAAACTCTAAAACTCATAAACTCGCACTCTAATGCCAATCTAGGAGTCCTTTATAGGCTTAAGGATATCCTAGTCGGTTTACAATTTGTATCCTTGTACGACAAGTAATCTAAACATAGAATTACAATACTTTCCATAAACGAATATAACAGTTCTTTGTTCTTGCAAAGATTTTGACTTCAGAGGCAAGATGCTTTGACTCTGTCTTTAGCGATTTTGACTCTTTGACTTTTCCAAGATTTCTTTGTACTTTTACAAGACTTTCATATCTTCAAGATTTCATATCTTCAAAGACTTTCATATCCCAACAGAATGTCTTTATGATGTGAGTATGAGCATGCAAAAATAGATGTTGATGATAATGGTGATGGTAGTGGTCTCTTTTGGAACTCCGGGCATTCATAAATACCTGCATGAAAACAGTTAGCAATATATTTCCCGATGTAAGAGTTCGGATATTTTGTACAAGTACATCCCAGATCGCTGGCGCGTTCTTTGACGAATCTCAGACCGGATGGTCACCTGCATGTCCCCGTACTTAATATCTTCACACTGTTGTTGTGAGTCGCTGAAGTACCCCAAGGTATCACTCCACGACTGTATATCGTTTGAAACCACCGCGAACACTAAGCGTAACCCGTAAAGAATTACCTAAGTGACCTGTTGTCAGGGTTGTTTGATGTTAACCACTGGCAGAAATTTCCATTCAATCACTATGAATCACATATATAAATCATCTCATAAATGTTCTGGCAAGATTACTAAGATCTGCGAAGGACTCTAAAAATTACAGCTTGTGTTCTTAATGTTGAACAACAAGTGTAGCAATGTTCAATGTTCCTTAGAGATCTTTTGATGGATCTCGTGGCTCTAGACTCGATTTGTGCATTTTGGTTTTAGTGGTCGGAGACTGGAGCGGTGTCTCCTCTTTCAATATCAACACATCTTGGAGTGAGAGGTCGATAGATTATGCAGGGTTCCACGTGAGAATGAAACAAATCCTTTTAAGAGGAGTTGAGTGGCTAGAAGGTTAGGTGCATTGCGTCACTGGGTCCATGACATCTTTGTCTTCAATACCGGTGTCATCTTAGTGACAATCAGTAGCATATGAATTGAACCCGGTTTCTGCCCTAAGTTGTATCATGGAGGGCTATTTCTTTTTACCCTTTTTCTTTACTTTTCTTTTTAATTCTTCAACCCCTTGTTTCTCCTTTCTCACATTACTCCTTTTTTCAATCATACATAAGGACTTTCTAGTTCTAAACTATTGGTATTGTCCTTGGGTAGATCCCTCCAGATCTGGCGGATCATAGGACGTATTTCCTATCTTTAGTCACCTTATAACTCCATGAGTGTCCTACGTTGCCATAAAACCTTTTTTCTTGAAAATCTCTCAAAGTGTTTATGATTATAAAACATATTTTGTTAACACCTTGAGAGTTTTGTATTTTAAAAAATTCTCCCCCTTCACATGTGTAGGGATGGCAAAAGCACCCGAAATCGATGGGGAAAACCGAAACCCGAACCGGTTGGGTCGGGTTTAGAGGCGGGTTCGCGGGTTTGGATACGGGTTCGGGTAGAAGTATTCTTTTCTTTTCTGGTACGGGTTCGGTTACAGGTTCTAGTAATACCCGTCCGTTTACCCGTACCCGTATCCGTACCCGTATACCCGAATTTGTACCAGTTTTTTTTGCTAATTTGTATAAGATCCAAATAAGTTTTGAGCTCTTAACCTTGTATAAAGTTTTTTCTACTCTACTCCTTAATAGCCTATATCTTGGTAATTAAAAACAATTAAATTAACACTCACGTTTGACTCTTTAATTCTCACACACATGACACATTAACTCTTTAATCTTCAAACTTTACAAATATTGAAGTTGTTTTCTTTAACTTCTAAAAACTTTGAATATATTAGAGTGTTTTGGTTTGTTTTTAGGTTGAGTTTTTTAACTTGATATTCACAAATTTATACAACGATGATTTAATTGGGGATAACCGTTACCCGCGGGGAAAACCGATAACCCGATGGATAATAATAATCGGATACCCATCGAGTATTGAGGCGGGTTCGGGTGTGGATATTATAAACGGGTATAGGTACGGGTTTACTAAAACCCTCCCCGAACCCGACCCGTTGCCATCCCTACACATGTGCTTATATTGTTTTATCTTAAATCTGCTCATTGAGGGTAGAGCTTGCACTTTTTGAATTGATCGAATTTCAATAAACGAGACCTTTGCGAGACACATTTACATTACTAGTTAGACCAGCTTGAAATTAGTACCCGTCCAAAGAAAGTCTCTCGAGATGGTACATTCTACTTAGACAAGTCCTTTGCGAGACACGTTTACATCACTGATAAGGATTTAAAACATACATTTTCAAGGGGTCATTTAAGCCCTAATTTGACACATTTTATATCCGTTACTGCTTAAAATCGTTCCATTTCACTTTTTAGGTCTTTTGGAAGCAAAATGCTGGAATAAAGCATATTTGGACGAAAAAGAGCAAAAACATGAGAAAATGGCAAAGTCAAGATCAAAGGCCATTCAGCACACCTGACGACGTCCCACTAAAGGGTGACGCCATCCCTATAAAGAAGACTTGATCAAAAGTGCACATGACGGCTCAACGGAATTTCTGGTCCTAAAGCATGAAGGCGTCACGCCTTAATTCTGGAAGGCGTCTCTCACAAAAACTACACCAGATGCCCAAGATCCAAGATTCGCATTTACATCCCCGCATGAAGACCGACGACGCCATCGATGCACGCATTTAAGCGTCCGAGGTCAAAGGAACTTCCTTTTCTTCGAGCAAGTTTTTCAACCACCTAGTCAGTGAACCTAATCGTTGTAGTGTAGTATTGGGTAAGCCTCGGGGATTGATATCATTCTCTAGGGGAATAGGAATGTTAGCAAGAAATGTTTACGAGAAGGTGAGGGTTGAGGATGATTCTTTTTTATCTTTTTATAGTTTTTTAGAAAGCTAAGGTAAATATCTCGGGGCAATTGGTTTGGGGGGTGGTACTTATACCGATTACTTCTACTATCTAATTATCTAATACTACGGTAGTCGGTATCTGCTTGATGTGTGCTCGTATGATGATTAAAATGTGTTTACCTAGATACTATTACTCCATAGTTATCTTTTATTGATGGTTGAATTGTCACACCTTATCTTAACGTTGTGTTTCCTAAGGTCGTAGGGTGTGCCTATGCCCTAACTCTTTGAGGTTACCTTTGGGTTTAGCCTTCAAAATCCGCAAGTCCTTAAACTATTTCATTCATAACCCAACTCTTACAAAGATTATTCAAGCATTAAACACAACGAAAGCCTAGTTGCACTCCTAAGCCAATTACAATTAAGATAAGAGACAACCTAACAATAATTAATAACTAAGTTTCATAGATCTAAGCAAACACACAAGAAATTTAGCTAGACATGTTAAACAAGCAAGCATACACACAATCAATTGAAGACATAATGATACTTTGGATTAAAACACTTATCTCGATGTGTAAATTAGGGTTTGAGACCTGTTGGAATCACTCCTAAACCAGTTCTCAAGTGTTAGTAATCAATATGTAATAGTTAGCTTAATTAAGGCTTTTATGTTAGTAATTAAGGCAAGGCTCATGTAGAAAGCCCATGAGCTTATGCAAAAGCCCAATAAGGAAAGGAAGGGACTAGATATGTTGCCCTAGCTCCCTTCCCCTATAAATAGTCTTGTAACTCTCATTTGAGAGTTGGTTGTTCATTTCACTAATAAACCTACTCCTAAACTCTTCTTATATTCGTGTGTGTGTTTGTGACTTGTTCAACCGATCACTTCTTCATCTCTATTTCTTATATTGATGCTCGTGTTACAAACATGGTGACCTAACAGTGGTATCATTCGCCAAATAGTTGGGTGATACGTGTGTTTGTTTTTGAAGTTTTTGTGTCCTACGCGTAAGTTTCGGTATTCAAATTTTCATACGCTTAAAAGCTTTAATTTTTACACTTTAAAACTCAAGATTCTTGTCCTTTAAAGGTTATTTGGTGTTAAATTTTAAGTTTTTGGCAAAAAGTTTGAAACTTTACGTGTATTTCCTTAGTTTTGAGCTTGATTTCATTCGCATAGTCATTTCTACGCGTAAGGTGTATAAGAGTTTTGGATCATCAAGTTTCACACTTTTGTGTTATTTTGGTGATATTGAAGCTGTTTCATCATAAAAATCTGGTTTAGAAACACTTTTGGGCAGAAAAATCAGTTTTGGCAAAATTTGGTTATTCCTACGCATAAGTAAAACCCTAGTTTTACGCGTAAGAAATCAAAGTCTACACATAAGCTTCTCTAGGCTTGATCTTAAGTGCTAATTGGTTTACTCAGTGTTTTCTTGCTTGGATAAGCCTGAAACACTTCGACTTTGGATATCTTCTACACTGGTTAAGTGTAAAGGATTTTTTGGGCAAAAACCCTAGTTTTACGCCTAAGCATAAAAGCTTACGAGTAAACATCTTGCGCCTAAGCATTTTTTACGCATAAGCAAGTCTTACGCCTAAGAAAATATTACGCACAAGGTTCTTGCTTCTAAGTCTTTGGTTTACGCATAAGCTAAGGTTTCACCAAGTCTACGCGTAAGCTATTCTTACGCGTAAGCCTCATTGTTACGCGTAAGGTGGTGTTTTTACGCATAAGCTATTTCCTTTGCATAAGCTGATTTTCTACGCATAAGGATACTTCATCAACAAAGTTTCATTTGACTACAAAGATCCATCCTCAACACAAGTTTCAAGATGTCTCAACCACCATACTCTGGCTATTTTCCTCATATGTATCCTCAACAACAACAACAACAACAACTCTATCAACAACAACATCAATTTCCTCAAGGAGAAATTCAACCACAAATGATTCAACCTCCACCTAGTCTTCAAGTACAACCTTACTCAAACTTTCAAAATCAACATCCATCCAAGTATGCTATAAAGGAACCTTCTTAGTTTGAAAAGATGTGTGAAGCTTTAAGTAGCCAACAATCCATTCATGAGGCTGGATCACTTGATAGACCTCCAATGCTCACTCCGAGAAACTACGATCAATGGGTGATAAGGTTCTTTAGGTTTTGTGATCTAAAGAAGCCACATGGAAAGTTCTGAAGAAGGTCATCCTTGAAGGTCCTTTTCGATGCCTCACGCATTGCATCTTGAGATCCTAATGTTAATCCACCAAGAGGTGATGTCACCAACGTTGTCGGCCTTAATGAACTCACCACGATCAACTTCTACACATGGAAGCCGATGAACTTGCAACGCAATATATCCTTTTGGGGTTACCTAATCCGATACTTCATAGTGTGGATGCTCAGAAGACTGCTAAAGCAATGTGGAGCATATTCATCTTCTCATGGAAGGCACATAACTCAATCAAGAAGACATGGAATCCATTATCTACTTAGCATATGAACACTTCATGATTGAACCAGGGGAGACATTAGAGTCATATCATCATTGATTCTCAGACATCATCAATGACTTGGAAAAACATAACATCATTATGCCAAGAATTACAGTCAACACTAAGTTCCTGAGTAGTCTTGGTCCTGATTGGGAAAAGTATGTCATTTTCATCCGCTGCCAAGAATCTTCATCATGCTACATACGGATTGTTGTACGACTATTTGAAGCCCCACCAAAAGGAAGTTCACAAAGAAAGGGTTATCCGTGGACTCCTGCTTCGCCTTCACTCCGGATAATCAAACTCTAGCTTTGTGGGCTCAAACGTGTTATCCTCAATTCCCTACTTTACAAACTGTCTTCACAAATCCTCCACAACCATCTGCAACAATTACACCATATGATCCGTCACAACACCAATCTCAAGAAACTCAATTGGTTCCATACAACAACAACAATGATCAAGCACTTTACAGTGAATCTAATGAGGATACAGAAGCTTTCGATGCATTGCAACAAGGGTTTGTCATGATTGCTAGAGCCTTCGGCCGATACTCAAACAAATCCAACAATCGCATTCGTACCTCATCTAACACAAGGAATCAGTCATTGTTAACAATGGACGTGTTGAAGTTCGTAATCGTGGTAATGTTTGTCGATGGGCGTGGTCAAGGTTTAATGCTATTGGAAGAAATAACATGGGTGCTCCACAACAACAAGCTCAAGTGGTTGATCGTGAAATGCTCGATCGGGATTAATGGTCTTCGTTGTTATAATCAGAATGAGAAGGGTCATCCGCTAATGCATGCCCAAAGCCGAGGACAAGAGGCGAGCTTATCACGGAGAGGCTTTACTCTTGCTCTTAAAGATGAAGTGGTGGAACTCTTACCAACAAGGAATGTAGCTTCATGGCAAATGCGCATTCGATGATGACATGGAGGATTTGCAGGGCTAATGCAGCGAGTGATGCTAATGGCTAACATGCACGAACTCCACATGAGTGATACAGCCCCAGTGTATGACACTGACGGCTTGTCTCGGTACCGGATCAAACTATATTCACATCGATCGATATCTCCGCCAACATCTACATCCGACAAGGATCGAGTGTTCAACATGAGCCATCTACATCTCATTCCGATGATAATCAAATAGATCCCGTAGTTATATTTGATGATCAAGATGACCTTATGGTTAAAACTGATAATCAAGTTGACTCCGTGGTAATATTTGAGGATCTAAATAATGATCATGTTGAGACTCACATTGAACAAGCTAAACCTTTGTCTAATCCAGATATTGAGCTCATGACCTTACTTAATGACCAAAAATCTCGAATGGAAAAATGCCTTGACACCAATAAGCAATTAAAGGACAAAAATGCTCTGCTGACTAAGGATAATGAATGCTTAAAATTTCAACTCAACATTTTTCAAACACAAGAAAAACGTGAAAAAGGTTTTGAAGTCGCTTTTGCTAAATCTTACCAAAACAAAAAATCTTTGGAAAAACAGATATGTGATCTAGTTGCATCTAAGAATGTTTTGCTATCTCAAATAGAACAATCGAAATATGATCATAAACAACAACTTAAGGCTCTCACTTTGGAAACTCAAAAGCCAAGTCTCGAGTTGTTAACTTGTCAAAACAGCTTACGTAGTACAAAAACATTCAAAGAAACGAATAGATGACTATCTTGAAGAAATTGTCGACTTACGAAACAAAATCAAAGAGTTTCAAATGTTGTTTATAAACATGGTGAGTTAATCACAACTATTCAAAAGTTTACTTTTAAACCAAATCCAAATGGATATGGACCGAATCTTCGCGATTACAAACCAAAGTTTTCAAATAGAGCATTCAAACCAAATCCGCAAGTCTACAAAGCGTAACATAGATTTGATGATTCCATTATGCGTGTTGTTGAATATAATCGTATGGAGGAATTAGATGCGAAGACGCAGAGTCGATCAAAATTAGAAAATGTTGTTTATAACAAACCATTTAACTATTCAAAAGCCATCACTTTCGTCGCACAACAAGATAATTCTAACACACCTTGGGTTATCACGCCTACTTCTGAGTCTTCTAATGTTGATCCCCAACCTAATTCTGCACAAATTAATGGTCCTTCACCTTCACTAAGTGAAGTAAAAACAATACCCGAACGTTGTCAAATTCTCAAATATTTTGAAACATTCCTCTCGGACATCAAACTTTTGGAACGTGAAATTGAAATCAATTTCGAATAAAGTTGAACATTTTCAATCGCCTCATGCACGAGAACAAAGAGTTATTTTTCGTAAAATAATTTGACCTCATGTCCGAAATTTGAAAATGTGCAATATATTGGGAAAGGATTTTCACAAGGAGCTTGGACTTATGAAAAGAGTTTTCGAGCAAACGTAAACATCGATTTCAAATACCAAACGAAAAAGAAAATGTTAAGAAAAGATGTTGATCGACTCTTGGAAGATGTTATCTCTCACGATACCATAAATGTTGTGTTATTACATTCATTGCATATGCATTTGGTTATATCTCTGCTGATTCTGTTGATCCTGTTGAAAATGTTGAGAATAATCGACATCGTGTCACAAATCAAGTCTTTAAAAGTTGAAAATGAGCGATTGTTAAACGAGATTTCAAATGCAAAACGTCATCTTCAATGGTGTAAAAGATTGTCAAAATCGAGAACTCGCTTTGCAAAACAAAATCAATCGCTTGCATACAAAACTCTTAATCCAAAACTTGAGCAACTGGATGATGAAAACGTGTCTTTGAAGTGTCAAATTTCAAAATATGAACAAGAAATTTCAAAAGTTAAAATGGAACATGGTGTCATATTTGATTTACTCAAAAAGACTCGTGCTCAAGCGTCAAAAGATATTGATGAACATCTTGCATATACCAAAGATGTTTTACGACAAAATGGAAACACACACTCTGAAAATCAAGATTTGTTACACACTATCCATGATCTAAAAACAGAGTTGGTGAAAATAAAGCAAGATAGGAATAGTAACATAAACGTAATTGCACCAGGAATTCTTAGATTGCCTAATAACACCTCACAAGAAACTAATGTGCTTGCCTCTACTGACACATGAATAGTTTCCTCTTTTCCCAACGCTAGCACTTCAAAGCTTAAGAGCACCTCAAGGAAGAATAGGAAGTTGCGACGTAAGAAAATAACAATAAAGACCTCTCAAGTAGACGAACACCTTAGGACTTTGAATAAGACTCAAGTTGCACCCAGTTTAGATATTGCGTCTGACAAATGTAATTAAAAAAGTGATGTAACGAAGGCTGAATCTTTAAGTACTTTAAATGTTATTGTAAAACCCTAAAATCTCAAACGCGTGAAATGACAATTTTGCCCTCAAACTTAAAATTATACAAACTCGGAAAACATGTCAACATCGTTTAACAAGTTATATCATCAATAATATATACACATTATGAAAATAATTAACTTATGATATAAATTAAAAGAACATAAATGATTTAACTCTAAGTAACAATTAAACATATCAAGTGTACACAATTAACTTGGACTACAAAGGAGACTACATACATTTGGAAGAGATAAGATTGGAAAGTCAAAAATTTGGTCTTCCCCCCCCTCCTTGATGGCTGGCCATTAGGCTCCCCCATTGACTCTCACAATCAATTTTATTAACTCCCATTATTCTCTTCCATTTCATTTCAAAAACACATCAAGAAACCCTAAGTCTCTCTCTCATCTCCATAGTGGCGGCATCATTTTATTTCTCACCATTATCATCCGAAAATCATACAAACAAAGGTTCCTAGGAGGCTCGTGATAGTGTGTGGTCGATTGGTGGACGTGGTGATCGTGTTTGGTTCAATAATAAGCTTGGTCATGGGTTTGTGTTTGTAGTCGTGGTTTAGATAAAGCCAAGGAGGCTTGGTTTTGATCGTGGTGGTTTGATTCTTGTTTCTTTGTCACGTTACACGCTACTAGGGTAACGATATCATCATCTCAAATCTTTTCCTCCTTGTTTTCATAATCAATTCGTGGCCATGGAATGTATTTCTAGGGCTTGTATGTCAAATTATGTCACATAAAATCATGCGTACATTTGTCACATAAAATGATGAAATGGATTACATAAAAACCTTGATTTTAATCTCTATAATTCGAATGATATATGGTATGATATATGAATACAAAACTGAATTTGGTTCTTCTTTATGTCGACATATATGTATGGTAATAAAGGGTTTAATGAGCTTATGAAACTATACGAATACGTATGTGATAAATGGATTCGATAACGAATGATTTACAAACTCATTTTGGTCTCTTCATGGGTCGTATAATCTGAAATGGGGGAAGGGAGTCTCGACTCAAAATGATATCACATAAGGATGTCATGTAATCTTGTAATAATCGTGCTAAAATGGTTTAGAACGGATACGATAACTATAACATAAAAACTAGGGTTTATAATGTTTTATGTCGATTTAATAAAATTAAGGGGGTTATTTGTAAATTATGAAACTTGATGGATTAACTTGTTAATATAGTAACTAAATGGATTTAATGAGTAAAATGAGTAAACTTGTTATATTTACATTTTTAACCCTATACTTTACATTATTGACATTTTAAACCCTAAACTTTTGTAACTTGTCATAAATGATCCTTAAATCATAATAACACTCATTTTCATTATTTAACTTTAGATAAGTGACTAAACTTACTAATTATGGAAAGTTACTAAATATGGAAACCTGCTAATTATGGAAAGTTACTAAATATGGAAAGCTGCCTAAAATAGAAAGTACTTAAAATGGAAAGATTACTAAAAATGGAAAGCCGTCTTAAACGAGTGATCTGATTCTTATAGAACGTTATTTAATTCATATAGGTTCCGGGACGGATTGATCTCTTTCTTGATTTTACTTTCATTGTGATTTGCTCCGAATAAGGTATGATATTCGACCTTATCTCTTAAGGTTTTCGTGATTCTTATACATCTTCGATATTAGCTTGAATCTGTTACGATGTACTCTAAGCCTCATGATTAGGGCTTCCCTATGACTTTGCTATGCTCCCTTTGATATGAAACTTATATGAACCTTTGATATGAAACTCCGATATGAAACTTTGATATGAACTTTGATATGAACCCTTATGATATGAATATGCTTTGATCCTTCAGTCTGATACCCGAGCCAAATATGTTTCCTAGTCAGGAAGGTAACCTGACCGTGTCATTGATGCACCAATGGCATGACTTTAGTGTGGTTGAGTGATGTTCCACACCGTCCCCTATTATGATATGTTATGATATGATATGATTTGTATATGATTTGGCCACTGGGGGGCGTATGGATGCATCCTAGATATGATATGTTTCGAGGGATTTGATCTGATTGGAGCTTTATATGGTGAATGATGTCAGGTGTAATCCGCGTCTTCACATTTACGGGAGTTGATCACTCCATTGTTACTTGAGGTCTCCTCTTATATATGGTATTTCGAGGTCACCCTGGATACAAATGATATGATATGATATGATATGTGTATGATATGATATGGGCTCGTGGTTGAGGACCGACCTTTCATTTCTATTTCTATTCGTTATCCTTTGTTATGCCTTATGATATTCCCATTTGCAACTTATGATTATGCTACCTTCATTTACCCTTCGATTATTCGTTTGTTATATATATCATTCCACTGGGCTTTTAAGCTCACCGTTTTCTTTCCATGCGGCGGTAATTAAGCTAAAGCTAGGATTCTTAGCTATGGGTTTGAGTGATGAGCGGATATGCACTTATGGCTTTAGTCATCTTAGTTTCTACTTCATTATGTTGACATTATTTAGACTCGGATTATGCTTATTTATGTCTTGGATTATTCCTTCGAACTTATGTAACGTTTAAGCCGTGTTGGTGGTTTTCCTTTGGTTATTTATTTAAGACTTCATTGCTTTGTTATGTTCATTATGTATGCTTTGATATGACACCATTTTGTAATACTTCTACCCTTAGCGGGTTGGGGTGTTACAGGTTGAAGCTTCTTGTGTTGGCTGTCGTAAAAGCATGTTTTTTGGTTGTCATGATAAATGTGTAGCTAATTCTATCTTATGTCGTAAGTGGAACAATAGAAAACGGAAGACCTCTAAGCCCACTAATGCTTCTAAGTCTGTGCTAGGTAAACCACCCTCTAGTGTTCCGACTACAATCATTGATGTATCCATAGAACCCCCTTCACCTCCTAGGAAGAACTTATCACCTAGTGCATTTACTAATACAAAAGCTAAGACTAGTTGGAGATGGCAGCAATGGTTACATAATACACTTGGCTTTAAATGGATACCTAAAATCATAAACATGTGTGTTTCAATCAGAATCGCATCGGAACCCTCTAACTCTTGGGTTCCACATCTACTTCTATTCCATCCGTGTCGTCATGTGTAATGCGGTGATACAGATCATCATCTAGATTGTTGATAGCGGATGTTCCCGACACATGACAGCAATCTTAAACTGTTATCAAACTTTGTTTTAAAGTTCATTGGCGCTGTCAGATTCGGGAATGATCACTTCAGCTATCATGGGCTTTGAGATTACATCAATGGGAACATTGAAATTAGTAGAGTTTATTATGTGGAAGGTCTCGGTCACAATCTCTTTTCAGTCGGTCAATTTAGTGATGGAGATTTGGAAGTTGCCTTTAGGGAGAAAACTTGTTTCATCCGTTATCTACAAGGAAACGATCTTATGTCTGGCCAACGCACATCAAGTCTATATACAATCTCAATGCAAGACATGGTTGCTTCATCTCCCATCTGTCTAATGTCTAAAGCAACATCTACAAAATCATGGCTATGGCATCGTCGCCTTTCACACTTGAACTTTCTAACCATAACCAACCTTGCTCGGTATAAACTTGTTGAAGGTCTCCCACAGTTTCGGTATTCTAAAGATCGTCTATGCTCAGCCTGTGAATAAGGGAAAAGCACTCGTGCTCACTTTCCTTCAAAGGTGGAACACAACTCACAGCATGTGCTTCATCTTCTTCACATGGACTTGTGTGGCCCGATGCGTGTGCAGACGATTAATGGCAAAAGCTACATTTTGGTAATTGTAGATGACTATTCACGATGGACTTGGGTTTATTTTCTTGAAGTAAAGATCAAGCTCCACAGATGATCATCACCTTCTCACGAAAATTCAAGTTCGCCCGGAACAATGGTCGACAAATCCGAATAGACAAAGGAACCGAATTTGTGAATCAAACTCTTCGTGCATATTATGAGAAAGTGGGAATTGAGCATCAAACATCAATTGCACGAACACCAGAACAAAACGGAGTAGTTGAAAGACGAAACCGTACGTTAGTGGAAGCTGCAAGAACAATGTTAATTAATGCTAAACTTCCAAATTACTTGTGGGCTGAAGCCATGTCAACTACATGCTACACTCAGAACCGTTCGATGATTACTAAACGCCACAACAAAACACCTTTTGAGCTTATCCACAACCGTAAACCGAATCTCAAACACTTTCATGTATTTGGATCCCTTTGTTACCCAAATAATGATCGCGATGACTTTGGTAAGCTCAAAACTAAAGCTGACATAGGAGTCTTTGTTGGATACTGTGAAAACTCTAAAGGTTACCGGATCTGGAATCGTCGTGCATGGGAGATTATGGAAACGATTCATGCAAATTTCGATGAACTTACTGAAATGGCTTCTGAGCATAACAGCTTGGAACCCGAACATAACCGTCTAAACTTCCCCCAAACCTCATCATCAGATGAACCAAGCCTCCAGCTTACTCGTCAACAAATGGAACAGCTATTTGCTCCTCTGTTTAGTGATGATATTGATCAATGTGCTCCAGATGTATCAATTGTTTCCTCTGCTCAACCCGATAATAATCCAATACCGATACACCGAAACAACAACAAATGTTGAAGAAGCACCACCAATTGATTCTACAACAACAAGAGAACAAACCGCATCCAATGGCCGAACCGGTGATGATCTTACGAACAATGAAGTACCCCTCACCGTAGATTATGATCCAAATGCGTTCTTCAATCCATTTGCTAATGAAACCGCCACACGATGTTGCGAATCATCCACAAGCCATTTGAATCCTCCTAATCTACATAATGTATATCAACATCAACCCTCCACACATCGTTGGACGAAAGACCATCTTCTTGTGAACATTATTGGAAACCCAAATCAACCATCAGAATTAGACAACGCCTTGAGATCGACGGTGAACATTGCATTTATGCACTTACCGTCTGCCAAGTCGAACCCAAAATATTAAGGAAGCCATGACATACGACAACCGGATTGAATCCATGCAAGAAGAACTAAATCGGTTTAAACGTCTTGAAGGATGGAATTGGTTAAAACCAACTAGGGTCTATGTTATTGGTCTCAAATGGATTTGGAAAAACAAGCTAGATCTTTGAAGGTACGGTTATCGAAATAAGTCACGTCGGTGGCTAAGGGTTATAGACAAGAAGAAGGATTGACTACGAGGAATCATTCGCACGGTTTCTAGACTTGAGGTCGTTGATTTTTCGGCATTCGCGGCTCACAAGAACATCACAGTCTTTCGGATGGACGCCAAAACGGCTTTTCTCGAATGGAAAACCGAAAGAAACGGTCTATGTTAGCCACCCGGAAGGATTCGTTGATCCGAGTTCCCTAATCACGCCTACAAACTAAACAAGGCTCTCTACGGTCTCAAACAAGCCCCTCAAGCGGGTATGATAAGTTGTCATCCTTTCTTATCTCTAATAATTTCATCAAAGGATTGGTCGACCCTACATTATTCATACAATATCACGGGGCACACATTTTAATCGCTCAAATTTATGTGGATGACATCATTTTGGGTCAACACATCTAAAGTACTCAAACGCTTTTCAAAACTTATGAAAAACATTTTGAAATGTCCATGATGGGTGAACTTACGTTCTTTCTAGGACCAAGTTCATCAATCACCCCGTGGTATTTTCTTGAGTCATCCAAATATGCTCTTGAAATTTTAAACAAAAATGGAATGCTGTTGGACACCTATGCCCCACCAATGGCACATACCAAGAAACTGACGATTTGCATGGGAAATTGGTTGACCCTACCAAATAATCAAGTATCATTGGGTCTCTCATGTATCTAACAACCATGAGACCTGATATTGTCTTTGTTGTATATCTATGCTCCGTTATCGATCGTGACCAATGAAACTCACTCTACGAGGCTAAAAGAATCATTCGATACATCAAGAGAACCATTAACTTGGGATCCGGTATCCAAGGATTCGGTTTTGAACTAATAGCTTTTTCGAATGACGATCACGCAGTTGCTTAGATTCTGAAAAGTACTTGAGAGCTTTACAATTTCTTGGTGATAAACCGGTGTCATGGCAATCAAGAAACCGGATTGTACATCTCTTTCCTCAATCGAAGGTAATATGTAGCCATGTCCGCGTGTTGTACTCAAGTCATCTCGATGAGAACACAACTCAAAGACTATGGTTACGTGTTTGATGAATCCCGATGTCTCATGACAATCGAAGTGCTATTGCAATCTCGTGCAACTCTGCTCAACACTCGAAGTCTAAGCACATCGATCTTCGATATCATTTCATCAAGGAGCATGTAGAAATTGGTACCATTGAATTATACTTTGTGGTCTCGAATACCAATGGCGGATCTTCTCACCAAAGCATTAGCTCTGCTAGGTTTCTCGAGTTGGTCCACAGATTGGTATGAGGTGTTTGACTCAAGAGGAACTGGATGAACTTTTAAAACAATCTTAAAACCAGTCAAACACCAAAATCTCTTTTGTAAATATTTATCAAAAACAAAATACAAAAATATAAAATTTATAAAATACAAAAATATTCTTCTATCCAAATTTCTTTCAACATGGCAAGTACAAATCTACCGTCAACACTGTGTTCCATCAACATTTTCACAATTTTCCCGAACAAGTGTTGAGGGGGAGAAAGTAAATATTTTTCGGCCTCATAAAACCTGGTACATGCATGTTACCCTGTATTGGTAGTATCTTTGATAATGGTGGACACGTTTCTTGGTTCTTGACACTCCTCGGGCTCAAACTTATAAAATTTTAATATTTTTCATGGTCGAGGAGGAGTGTTGTCAAGTTTCTTTCCAAAATATCTTGCTTTTCGTAACCAAAATGGAAGTTAAGGGCTATGGATGAAAAAGGTTGAGGTGGAGGGACCAAAACTGTCAAAAGTTTAAACTACTCTTATCAAAACTACCTCACCTAATTTTCCACTTCATTAAATTCAAACATTAAATACTTCAACTAACTAATCCTACGCCTAATATTCATTCTGCAAATACGTGCTTTAAACTCCTAATCTGTAAGTGAATTAAGCTTTATTGAGTGATTTGAAACAATGATTTTTAATCTTAATCATTTCTAACAGTTAGATTTTAAGCAAAGGGTGATTTTATGTTCTACGCATATGCGTATGAACATGAAATCACCATTGGGTGTTTATAATGATAAAGACTGTGTCAAAATGTTTAAAATCAAATGTTATAAATATTTCCAACATCAAAATCAACCCAGAAACTGTTTTTAATCACTTATTCATAATTAGGTTTTATGTGTGGATTTAGGGGTTTTCTTGTGAGAGTATTTCTGGATAATTAGATGGTTGTTTTATGTTTGGTACATGCTTAATTGAACAAAACCACCCATGGATCATGCCCAGATACTCGAATTTTTGAGAAATTAAGATTTAGGGCTTATACTCGTTAGAAATAGGGATTCTTGATTCATGTGACTTTAGGTGTTAAAACTTGTTGGAAACGTATCATTAGGCCTCTAAGTTATCCCAGAAACAATTTGGTGCCGTTTCCAAGGGTAGAATTCTTATTCGTAAGAATTAAACCCTAGGGTTTTTAGTTTTACGCCTAAGTATAATCTACGTAACCATAAACTGAATGTGATATCATGTGTGGATGAAAGGGATAGAATAATGTGTTAATGAATGTGTTATGATGAATTTGTTTCAGGTTATTACGCGTGAAAAATTCAGAATCAAGGTTAACCATGGATTCCTACGTATAAGGATCATCTTATGCGTAGAAAGTTACACGTAAGAGAAATCTTACGCGTAACTCTTACGCGTAAGATTCTACAAAGGGACTACGCGTATCCTGTGAAGGATATGCGTAAACTTGAGTTTTACGCATATGGTTCACTCTTACGAGTAAACCTTACGCGTAAGCTCCAACATACGCATACGCGTAAGCCTTATGATAGGGCTCTTTTCCTACGCGTAACATTTCTTACGCATAAGAAGAGTTCCTACGCATAAGCTTATGCTTACGCGTATGGTCAACTGTTTACGCATAAGCTTGCAATTTTACGCATAAGCCAAAATTTAACCTTATAAATGAATTGTTACGTGTACAAACTTGTAAATAAATAAATCATAACGTCACAAAACCAAAATGTCACTAATAAGCTTCAATGGTAAATATGTTGTGTAAATAAGTGAAAATTTGGACTTTAACTCAAAATTGATATACTCACGAAACTTATCACGACTACTTTGGACTATTGGACAAACAAGTGACGTTGGACTCGTAACATTCATTAACATAACATATTCAATAACTGGACAATAAAATCAACTTTTGACTAACGTAATGTCTTTCGATATGTTGGTTCTTTTGGCTGAATATCTTTCAGATCACAACATGGACAACAATGGAAAACGTTGATGCACCAAATGTTCTCACAATGGAAGACATCTTCCCCACCGGTTACATAATGAAGATTGGGAAGAACAATCTCAGAGTCGATTTTGATAACTTCACGTGTTCTGAGTCTTCTTGTCAAATTGTTTGTGGATATTCTCAAGACTCATCCTTACAGAATATGCTCACTAATTCGCAAGCGTAGTCGGTAATTTATGTTCACCACCCGCACACAATGCGAAAGGTCAACGGTTAAGATCTTTGTGTGATGACACTCAACGACAAACAAGTCACCATCACTCCGGCAGACTTAAGGGCTATTCTCCTTTTCCTACCATCCACCCTGCCAACTATGTTGCTTCTCCTTCGGAAGAGGTCACTCTCTAGTTCATGGTCGACATTGGCTATGATGAAGCTGTTGGGATTATCACCAAACACTCTTCAGTAGATCTTAATAATATTCCTCAGCCATGGAGAACCCTCTACATCATGATCACCAAATCAGTTTCTAGACGTGATAGTGGTTATGAGCATCCCAAGCTCATGGAACTACAAGTATTTTGGGGTATGGTCAACATGATGCACATCGATTTCGCAAGTCTAATTTGGGATGACATGATGTCATATTTCAGGAAACCTGGCACCAAAATCCCTTACATCAGATACACAAAACTGTTGATCCAGAGGATACTAGGGAATAATCCTGATATTCCTTTGAGACTTGATGACCCCAACCATCACTCCGTGCTGTTGGAGCGTACACTCAATGTCGTCTGGTTCAAAGACTCAACAACGAAGAAACAAGGTGCTGTTTTGCCAGATTGCCTTCTTACTGCTAAGATCAAGGAACTTCAATCGTACAAACTTTATCTGGAAGCAGTGGCATCAGGCAAAGTGGGGTTCATCGATGAAAAGTCTTCCGGTGTACCTGTCAAGAAGACAAGGAGATCAGGAAGTGCTGGAAGTGTTGCAAGCACTGAGAGTACACGTAAGTATCCAAAGAGGACTCACACACTCAAAAAGAGAGTTCCATCAAAGGGTGCCACCCCAAATCCCAAACCAGAACCAAAACTGATGGACGAGGACTCAGAGGACACTGAAATGGATGAAGAGGTTATCTACTCTGAAACTCCAACAAATGATACTTTAACAGTAGCAAAACCTCTTAGTCCCAAATCTGATAAAGGGAAAACTCCAGTTGCTGAGCAAGAGGAAGAAGAGAGCTCAGATGAAGAGCCACATGATGAAGAAAGAGAATACCGCAAGAAGCTAAAGAATCTCAGATTACAACATGTTGCAAAGGAGTTCAACCTACAACAAACTCGTGGCCTTGGAGGGTCAAGTGGTGGTGCACTAACCACACCAGTTTCCGATGAGGTTAATCAACCCGATAAGGGAACTAGTACCACCACCCACGAATCAGAACAACATCAACTAGAGGATGAGATTATCTTTGACTTTGAAGAACCAGAAAAGAAGAAGGAGAAGACTGAGAAAATTACTGACGAAGATGTTGAGGCTGCTGCTAAAGAAAAAGTAGAAGAAGAAGCTCAAGCTCAAGCATATGAAGAAGCTAGGGTTAAGGCAGAAGAAAAGGCTAAAGCTGAGAAGGAAGCCGATGATTATCTCCTAGATAGTCCCGCACGTAGCAAGGAACAAACTTTTGAGCCACCAAAGGACCCTGAGCCTCCTCATGACTCATCATCGTCAGACTCATCTTCTCATTCATCACCACCACCATCCAAAGACACCACCACAAGATCCACATCTAAATCGGTAAAGAAACCGCCCAATACTTGGGCATCACGTGCAAAGACAAAGATTGTCAAAGCTGTCAGACAAGCAAGGAAGCGCAACGTTGTTAACAGGAAACTGAATCAGCTTGCGGACAGAGTCAATCAAATTCAAGACGTAGTGAGCGAGTTTTCAGATGAAAGGGAACAGATCCAACAATTCCTTAACAGAGATATCCAAGGGGAAATGGATAAGATGATCAGAAAATACACTCACAAGTTTCTCCTCGACACTGTCCCTGGAGTGACTAGAGAAATGTTCACCAGACAACTTTATCCAAATCTCATGCAATTGGTCAAGCAAACAATGCAATCTACTCCTGTAGCAATGCAAATCAATCCAATTGAGCCTAAGGTTGTCTCGATGCGATTTGATCTCCAAGCTTGTGTTACAAATGTCTAAACGATCAAGCAACGCTTACTCGATCTAAGCTAAACTTTTTGAGGCATTGCTGGAATTTCAACTCAAAACTTCATGTAAAGCGGCAGCTGAAAAGGCTAAGCGTCCAAGAGACGATGATGATGCGGATAAGGACTCTAAGGCAAAATGAAAGAAAAAAAATGACGATTCATCCTCTATGCCTCCCCCCCAAGGACCTCCACCCAAAGAAGATCTCCACAACGTTCTCCTGTAAAAGACAAACCTCAAGACTCTGAGTCACCACCACATATAGAGAAAACCGGTGATCACTTTCAATACATTGGTGGTGACGATGAAGATATTCCTAAGACCCAACAACAACCTACTTCTTCTTCTACATCAACAAAGAAACCAGCATCATCACCAAAACCTAAGAAGAAGAAAAAGATAGAAGTTGTGTCATGGCTAGATGATGATGACACTGAAGAGTATGACTGGTTCTCAAAACTTGTTGATGCAACCCCTCACTTACTGGAAGGCCAAGAACCGGCAGATGGTCGAACATTGAAGCATGCCAAGTTAATTCAGGAAAATTTTAGGGTGAAGAAGATGACGAAAGCAGAATTGAGACGCATCAAGAATGAAGCTTTTCAACTGCTAAATGACAGCTCCGACAGTGCAATTGAAGTCAAATATCATCTCGACAACATAACACGAGCCATGTCTAACAATATTGATTAGCTCAATCCTGAATCAAACATTGACTTCACCAGACCAGACAAAGCTCCATACTACACAGACTGGACCAAACCACTACCTACCATTGGCCGATCGGATCAACCCAAGATTCCCTACTGCTATTTCTTCAACAATGACTTGGAATTTCTTCTACATGGTAGCGATGTTACCAAGAAATACGCCACATCACTCACCTTCCCTTTCCCGGCAGCAATATACTCTAACAGCATAGCCATCGAGGAAGAAGCCACAAGAATTTTTGCTGACAAAGTGGAAAAGTATAACCTCGATGCATTGTATGGGATTCATCATTGGCCAGAACGACGAAGAATCTACTACAGGAGCTGCCAGGTGCTTAAATCGAAAAAGGAAGTGTTCAGTGACCAACGGATTGTTGCGATAATGAATGTTACTCTGTCGTCTAAATGGGACTACTCATTCCTGAAAGCAATTAAAGTCAAATGTCAAGACGAAGAGGAATATGACTTTTCTGAAGCGGATTTCCCAAGATTGTCACTCAATGACATTGAAGACATGTATCTGGCCAAGGTACAAGGAAGAATGCGACACTTCTTGTTAGGACCAGAAAAACATATGATTTATGTGGTTTGGAGGTCAGGGTTGGTGGAAGAAGATGAAGATCTTCATCCTTTTTAGAGAGAGAAACTAGAGAGAGGGAGGAGAAAACACAAGGTTTTATTAAGATAAACACACACAACACAAATGACCTAATGATTCACCTCACCCCTCATGGAGAGTCATGAGGGGTATTTATAGGCTCTAACTTTTCCACATAAACGATACTAGTCCCTAAGGGCAAAGTATACTACGCATCTAGTCCAATTCACATAAGTGATGTTATCTTTATAAAAAGCGAGGCTAACAATCTCCCTCCAAGATAGCGTCACACGTGAATAGTTACAATGAGACCTATAAATACAAAACAAAGTAAATTACAATAGTAATGAACAAAGTTTACTTTCTTGAAGCGCAGAGTCTCTGTAGTCTAGATACTGAGGCAAACTTGAAGTTCTCCCTTCCGATGACCTCGGCAAATGATCTTCTTGTAGCTCGAACTTCAATCGAACGGTCTAGTTAGGTTATTACTCCTCCCAACTAGTGAGCCTTTTTCTTTCTTTTTCTCGCCCCTACCGAACCGACAACACTCTTCCAACATGTCTTTAATCTTCAGACACGCAGCGGAGAAAGTAAACTCTTGAAGCACAATGGTTGTCATTCTGGGAACATCGTAACAACATAACTCACTTAGTATTGCATCCAAGTTGGTATAAAAACCCCGATGTACACCACACTACTTCTCCTTCTTCAGCCTTAAGCAAAAATCCCTTTGTAATCCAATCACGGAAGATGAAATACCAACTTCTCCCTCCTGATGGTTGCGAGCTATCGGAATCATCATAATGTTGCGTACATGCCGTATTACCTTCTTGATACAATATTTAACATCATAGCTTGATCAAAATCCCGTGAGAATATGTCGCAAGAATACTCTCAATAATTTTCTCTAACCAACCTTTAAATCAAACCTCCTTTGAATTCACCGGCTAATTGTAATGACCACATATGGAGATAACCCGATACGACTAACTTGAAAAGGAAGTAAACATCCCAACTTTGTGACTTACTGCTTGTTCTAAATTTTTGAACAATCCACAACTACGTGTGACACTGAGCACAACAACGTAACTCCTTAAAGTGATGGTTAAACACTGTGAGCACTACAACGTAACTCCTTACCAGTTATAACCAGATTGTCCATTCAATCACTTAAAGTGACAGTAATACCCCAACAAGTTATCTTGAGACATGCATCCAACCAACCAACGTCTCAGAGATAAAGAAGTCCGCCCGTGAAATGTCACTTCAATTTCTCGTAAGCAATACCGTACAAAAACCCCGTGATCATTTTTCACATCTTCGTTCAAGCCGTGAATTGTGTATCCTCCGTGAAAATTTTATTAATACCAAAAATTACCACACTCTTATAATAGCAAAATTACCACACTCTTATAATGGCTTCCGAGAGACTCGCTCTAGAACCCGCACTAAACCCGCACTTCGGACACATCGATTCAGACTCGTACCTCAAAGAGCTCAATCAACTCGCTTGACAATCCTAAAGAACAAGAATGGGAGACTTTCTTCGAGTTAATGTTCGATGAATACTATGGTGGAACTTCGACAAATGCATCAAACCATCATTCCGCCGCACCGCCAAAATCATCCTCCACCACCAATGAAGATGCATCTACAATGGTGAAACCAATGCACCAACTCCATCTACATCATCTACATCGACTACGGTTATTGCACCCGCTCTACCAAAGCAGTTGATGAGCAAAACCAAAACCGAACGATGCAACGTTAGATGAAGACTTATTTGAAAACCCGTTTGCTACGGAATCACCGAATCTTCTTCAAGCTTACGAGAACCATCTAACTCGTGACACGATAACCAACGGTATCCTTCTACTCAAGTGGACAAAGACCACCCAATTGAACAAGTTATTGGTGAACCTTCAAGGCCAATTCAGACGAGACGTCAACTTGCCACCGATTGCGACTTGTGCATCTACCTTTGCTCAATTAACAATATAGAGCCAAAGAATATTCGCGAGGCAATGGCAGAACCCGCATGGATAGAAGCAATGCAGGAGGAATTTTTCCAATACCGTCTTCATGAATCTTGGGAAATGGTTCCAAGACCCATTGACGTTCGCGTCATTGATCTCAAATGGTTATGGAAGAACAAAAGGGATGAAGAAATGACTGTCATTCGCAACAAAGCTCGTCTTGTGGCCAAAGGATATAGACAAGAGGAAGGGATAGACTTTGAAGAGTCATTGGCGGTAGCTAGACTAGAAGCGATCAGATATTCTTAGCCTATCACCACAAAACATCACGGTTTATCGATGGACATTAAGACCGCGTTCTTGAATGGAACTACGAAAGAAGAAGTGTACGTGAGTCGACCGTAAGGCTTCGTAGACATGGAACATCCGACTCACGCTCTACAAACTCAAAAAGGCAATCTATGGTTTAAAACAAGCTCGAGAGCGTGGTATGACTTAACCGTCCTCTTTCCTTATCCAAATCAATTTCACCAAAGGAACAGTTGATCCTACCTTGTTTACACAAAAATGCAAAACGACATTTTGATTGTTCGGATTTATGTGGACGACATCATCTTTGGGTCCACTAATCCAAATCTTTCAAAACATTTTGAAAATCTCATGAAAAGCAAATTTGAAATGTCCATGATGGGGAACTAAAATTATTTCTTGGTTTACAAATACATCCCCCTCGTGGAATTTTTATAAATCAAGCTAAATACACAACCGAGATTTTGAAAAATCATGGTATGGATAATTGTGACTCTGTCGAACACCAATGGTAACTTCACCAAAATTGGAGCCGATTTGTTTGGGAAACCTATTGATCCGAAGAAATATCGAGCATGATTGGTTCTCTCATGTATCTCACCGCTAGTCGACCGGATATTCATTTCTTTGTTTGCTTATTAGCACGGTTTCGTGCAAAGCCTCACTGAACCGCACCTCAAAGAGGTTAAGCGGATCTTCGGTACCTAAAGACATCCATTCACATGGGACTTTGGTATCCGAAGGAACCGGATTTGATCTAATTTCCTTTTCGATGCGGACCACGCAGTGATCAAGTTACAACAAAAGTACATCCGAGGAGCACAATTTTGGGTGAAAAGTTAGTCACCGGTCTTCAAAGAAACAAGATTGCACTTGCACTTTCAACCGAAACCGAGTATGTGTCTCTATCTGCGTGTTGTGCTCAAGTTCTATGGATGAGAACACAACTCACAGATTATGGCTTTACTGATAAAATACCTATGTATTGTGACTCGAAAAGTGCCATAGCCATATCATGCAATCCTGCTCATCACTCAAAGACTAAGCATATCCAAGTATGCTATCACTTCATAAAAGAACATGTGGAAGAAGGTATTGTTGAATTATTTTTCGTGAAGACAGACACCGACTCACCGATATATTTACTAAAGCCCTTCCAAAAGAAAGGTTTGACGATTTAGTTCGACGAATTGAATGCTAAGCCTAACCCCGAGGAGTTAGAACGTCTTCTCGAATCTTCTTGAAAATGATTTTCCAAAAGCTCACTGTAAATATTTTTGAAAAACAAAATACAAAATTTGAAAACCAACAAAAGCAAAATATAAAAATATAAAACTTTCAAAACACAAAAACAATAAAAATCAAAATCCAAAAATATTCTTCTACGACATGTCTCTTGTATAATCGATATTCAGACGTTTCTAGAAATGTCATTCAACAATGATACGGCATGTACAGATGCTTGAGCGAGAGTTCTTTAAATTGTTTTCTAAAACATGTCGCTTCTCAAAATTTCTTCATAAATGGCTTTCGTATACTTGATGACGAAACCCGGACAAAAAGATGACTTTTGATTATTTTTTTCAAAACAAAACTCGTGCTTTTAATGAAAATCACAAGTGTACGCTCAAAGGCACTACATTTAAAAATGGTGAGAAATCATCATCATCTTGAGCACCTTTTCAAGATTGTTCAAAAGATTTTCAAAATCTTTCAAAATATTTTGTGCTCAAGATAACTCCTCTAAAACCCTTTAATTGATTATGCTTTATTAAAGAGGAGTTTAAAACAAAATGTTCCAAATTCATGCTTAAATCATATCCGTTTGTCTCCTAAAAGATTCTAAAATGTTTTTAATCCGTGGATATAAAAATATCACGATTATGCTATTTTTGAGGGGAGGAGACGTGATTAAAATTTGATCAAAAGTTTTAATGATCGTTGTTTGAATCTCAAAAGAGCTCGACTCGGTTGAAACCAATGAATTGACGAGGAATCATGTACCATCTCGAAACTTTCTATGGACTTGACCAGACGGGTAATAATTTCAAGCTAGTTCTCTAGTGATGTAAACGTGTCTCGAATTGGTCTAGTTCATTTAAAGTTGATCAATTCAAAAGTGCGAACTCTACCCTCTATGTGCGATTCTCACAAAACTTATAAGCACATGTGAAGGGGAGTGTTTTCGAAAATATAAAACTCACAGAGTGTCTCAAACATGTTTTCTATCGTAAACACTCGAGAGATTTTCAAGAAAATGGTTTTATGGCAACAATAGGACAATCATGGAGTTATAAGGTGACTATTGATAGGAAATCCGTCCTATGATCCGCTAAAGCGGAGGATCTACCCAAGGACATCACAAATAGTTAGTATTAGAAGTCCTTAGGAATGATTGAAAAAGGAGTAATGTGAGAAAGAAGAAAGAAGGGGTTGAAGAATTAAAAGAAAAGTAATGAAAAGGGTGAAAAGAAATAGCCCTCCATATTCAACATTAGGGCGTAAACCGGTTCAATTCATCTCGCTCTTGGTTGTCACTAGATGACACCGGTATTGAAGACCAAGACGCCATGGACCCGGTGGACGCATCGCACTAAACCTTCTAGCCACTCAATTCCTCTTAAAAGGATTTGTTTCATTCTCATTGGGAACCCTACATAATCTATTGACTTTCTCTTAGAGATTGTTGGTATTGAAGAAGGAGACCCTCTCCTAGTCTCCGCTCAGGAAAACCAAAATGCACTAATCGAGTCTAGAGCCACGAGATTCATCAAATGATCTCATAGGAACACTTGACATGACATCGCTTGTTGTTCATCAATAAGGACACAAGTGATATATTCTAGAGTCCCACGAGATCTTAGCAATCGCCGTAACATTTATGAGAAGTTTCACAATTGTGATTCTTCGATTGAATGGAAACTCTGCTGTGGTCAACATCAAGCAACCCCGACAAAGAAGTCACTTCGGTAACTCCCGTGGATTACGCTTAGTGTGTCTCAAACGGTCTACATGGTGGGGTGATGCTTGTGTACCTCAACGACTCATCCGAATCAGATGTACTTCGGTATATCGTGTTATCTCACTTGTGGGACTCCAGCCTCAGAACGGCCTCGTGAGAATTAGAGACATGTTTTCACACTATCTCATAACACCCTCAAAATTCAAACTTGTAAGTCCGGAACCGCTTATTACTAATTAGTTTTTATTTTCTTCTTATGGAAGCTCCGGAGCGGATTGATCGCATGCACTCTCCACATGCTCATACCAACAACACATGAAAGTTCTCATCATAATCAAAGGCTACACAAAGTTAAAGATGATTCTTCGTCAATGTCAAAGAATCTACAAAGTTTAAAGACTCGAGAACTACATCATTGGTAACCAAAAGACAAATAGAAGTGTGAGCATGGTGGAGAAAGACGTGGAGACACCTAACCAACGAAGTTGACAACGGCAGACAACCACATTAATAGATCACAAAGCATGAAGGAACAAAGAATTAAGACTATTCTATATCTACACGCAAAGTTCAAGCTCAAGGAAAGTAAAGATCTTATCAAGTGGAGCATCTTTTGAATGACCACCCCTTAGGGGGAGATTGTTAGCCTTAATAGTTTTATTAGAAGTGATGGTCATTCACGTTTAGGAATTTTGTAACGTGTGTTAGATATCGTGCTAGAATAGTCAACGGGCTCGTGGATTGGACTAAGCTAAATGGGTATTAGTTTAGTTAAGCTTGCCTTATATCCAATCCAACCCATGTCCAAGCCCACGAAAGCCCATGGAAAGCCTTTTAGGGCATCTTGTATTTAGAGTATAAATACCCCTCAAATGGTCATTTGAGGGGTGTGCTTGAGTGTGTGTGTGTGTGTGTGTTTTTCCTTTGGAATATATAACATCTTGTGTTCATCTTTCTACGCATAACATACACGGTTTTAACATCAAGTCACCATCTTTCTCATCCTTATTTCTACGCTTCGTTTGTGTTTGTGGTTAACGTGTTTCTACGCGTAACAGTGGTAAAGTGTTGGGTTTGTGATAAGGTTGATAAAAGTGAGGTCCTACACTTCTCAACGAACATCCAGCTTCAGTACATCAAGTCCTTGCTAATATTCATCAGAAGCATCGTGATCCAAGAACGTGTAGAAGATATTCAACTTGCCGTGGAATCGTACCAGAAACATGTTAATCTCACAAAACCACAGCTAGACCTTCCCGACATAAACAATCTTGCTCAGTACACCATCATTAAGAAACCATTTGGGGTAGTTTACCGTAGTGAACTTCACCGAAATTGCTTCATGGCATGCAAGGAGCTTCACAAGTTTTGTGATCATACACTGAAAAAGGTTCGTGATGGTTTGGCATATCGGTTAAAAGAGATTCATGAAGGCATAGGGTCAAAGAAAAGGTGGAATTCCAGGGACAGGAGGGATGTGAAGAAGATCATCACCAGGATTGATGAAAGGTTGTTTCGAAGGGATCAGATGAGGACATTGGAGAGTTCCGTGGGTGGACGTCAAAGCATATCTCTAACAGGCTACCAAAGTCCAGACAGAACTCCTGGTTTTATTGCCGGACTACCTGGTACCCCTTGATTTGTTTCTCTTATCATTATTTGGATGTATGATCAATATTTGACTATGGCTTGTGCACACATAACAGTGTACAACCCGTACTTGTAATGAAAGGACCCTGTGGTACGCTTCAGTGCCACCATCCGATAAAAGGAGTGAAAGCTTCTTACTTTTGAGTAAAACTTATCAAAACTTTCACTTTTCAAAGTTTTGCTCAAAAGAACAAGTACTTCCCCTTATGATTTTTCAAAACCTCAAAAGTTAATATCACTTGTTGAGGGGGAGTATTTGCTTAAAACTTTGTTCACAAATTGTTCTTCGTAGCAATCTTCCCACAAAACTCGAAATGGACATATTCGATATCAAAATTTCGTCCAAAAAAACATTTATATGCCATTTTTTAGGGAGAGAAAAATTATGTGATAAGAATTATGTTGTGAATTACTATTGAATCGTCGTACTAAAGACTTAACCAATGAATTGACGAGCTCTTAAATGTTAGTAACTCAAAAAGACTTGTCCGAGACGGGTAATAATTTCAAACTAGTTCGCTAGTGATGTAAACGTGTCTCACAAAGGACTTGTCCTAGTAGAATGTACCATTCGAGAAACTCTTGGTAAACATGAACCTTGATGGGTCAAACCTCCTCTCCAAGGAGTGTTTACAACTTCAAGCTGACCTAGTCAGTGATGTAACCGTGTCTCGCAGGGAATTGTCTATCTTGAGTTGATTAATTCAAAGTGCGCGCTCTTCCCTCACCGTAGATTTCACAAAATACTTAAGCACGTGTGAGGGGAGTATTTCAAAGTACAAAACTCTCAAGGTGTTATAAAATGTTTTCACTTATAAGACATCTTGAGAAATTTTTGAGAAAATGGTTTTAGGCAACGTAGGATAGTCATGGAGTTATAAGGTGACTAAGGTTAGGAATAACCGTCCTATGATCCACCAGAGCCGGAGGGATCTACCCAAGGACACCACCAATAGTTAGAATTTAGAAATCCTTAGGAATGATCAAAAAGGAGAAAATAAGAATCGGAGAAAGAAGGAGTTGTAGAATTAAAATAAACGTAATGAAAAGGGTGAAAAGAAATAGCCCTCCGCATTATTCAACTTAGGGCGCACTGGTTCAATTCATATACTCTACTGGTTGTCACTAGATGACACCAAGATTGAAGATTAAAGTCGTCATCGACCCAAAGGACGCATGCACTAAACCTTCTTAGCCACTCAAGTTTCTCCCAAAAGAAGCTTGTTTCATTCTCACAGGAACCCTACGTAAATTATCGCCTTTCTCTTAGAGATTCTTTGGTATTGAAGAAGAGACCTCTCCCTAGTCTCCGCCAGAAAACCAAAGCGCACTATTGAGTCTAGAGCCACGAGATTCATCAAAATATCTCTTAGGTACACTTGACATTTCATCACTTGTCGCTCAACAATAAGGACGCAAGTGATACATTCAAGAGTCCTTCACAAATCTTAGCAACTGTCGTGAACATTCATGAGGGTTCACAACCGTGATCCTCGATGATTAAATGCAAACTCCCGCCAGGTCAACATCAAACAATGACGATAGCAAGTCACTTCGTAACTCCTTGTGGGTTACGCTTAGTGTGTCTTAAATAGTCTACAATCGTGGGGTGACTCGTGTACCTCACGACTCACTGAACTGTAGGTGTACTTGCACATCGCGTTATCTCACTTGTGGAATCCAGTTCAGAACAACCTTTGTGAATTAGAGACGTGTTTTCACGTTATGTTAACACACTCAAGTTTAAACTTGTAAGCTACTGGATGATTTCTAACCCATGTTTTATGTTTTCTTCTTATGGATGTTTGGCGGGAGGAAAAGATCGTCTGATTCTTTACATGCTCATACCAACAACATCACAAAAGAAGTTCTCTCAATATCAAAGGCAACATAAAGTCACAATGATTCTTCATCATATCAAAGAATCTACAAAGTTATAAAGACTCGAGAACTACTTCACATCCGAATTCATCATCATATGAGCGTGTGAGCATGTTGGAGAAAGACGTGGAGACACTGGAGCAAAGAAGCGGACCTAATGCAGTTAACCACAACATACTATCACTACCACCACAAAGAACAAGGATCAAAGAACAAAGATAATGAAGACGTCAAAGCTGAAAAACTTAAAAGTAAACAAGATCCCTACACTGGGGAGATTGTTGCAATCAAGACACTTCTTCTCACAAGAAAGAAGAATGTCAGAAGACATCAAAGCAACTATTACATCAGCACCAACAACGTTCTTCACTCTAATCATTAATTACCAACACTTAGGGGGAGATTGTTGGAATCACTAAACCAGTTCTCAAGTGTTAGTAATCAATATGTAATAGTTAGCTTAATTAAGGCTTTTATGTTAGTAATTAAGGCAAGGCTCATGTAGAAAGCCCATGAGCCTATGCAAAAGCCCAATAAGGAAAGGAAGGGACTAGATATGTTGCTATAGCTCCCTTCCCCTATAAATAGTCTTGTAACTCTCATTTGAGAGTTGTGTTGGAATCACTCCTAAATGTAAATCAAGTGTTAATGATTCATATGTAATAGTTAGCTTAATTATGGCCTTTATGTTTGTTACTAGCTTAAGCTTATGTAGAAGGCCCATGAGCTTAGGCCCAAGCCCATAGGAGAAAGGAAGGGACTAGGAAGTGTTGCCCTAGCTTCCCTCCTATAAATACTATGTAATAACCTCACTGAGGGTTGGTTGTTCAATTTATTTCTTTCACACATACTCTACGCATAACCATCCAAGTATATCGTGTGTGTGTTTGGTTTATTGTTCATCCGCCTCTATCTCTTCTCTTGATGCTTGTGTTGTAAAACTAGTGACCTAACAAAGTGGTATCAATCGCCTAATAGTTGGGTGAACGTTTTGGTCCCACGCGTAGAACATACGCCGGTATTGATACTTTGGTTCGCTTAAAAACACGTTTTTACACTTTTAATCCAAGATTCTTATCCTTTCAATGTTTTAAGGTGTTAAAATACTTGTTTTGGCAAAAGTTTCAAACTTTACGCGTGGATCTACGCTTTTAAGCTATTTTTTTGTTCGAGGGTTTCGCTTCTCTACGCAACTTTGTTTAGACGTTTTGGTTCATCAAGTTTCACACTTTTGTGTTATTTTGGTGATATTAAAGCTATCTCATCACAAAAATCTGGTTTAAACATCTTTGGGCAAAATCATTTTACGAGTAAAGCTACGCGTATCAAAACCCTAGTTTTACGCGTAACTTTATCCTTGGTTTGATCTTCGCCGTGGTTTAGTCCATGTTTTCTTGCTTGGATAAGCCCGAAAATACGTCGACTTTGGATATCTTTTGCACCGTGATAGTGTAAAGATCACTTGGGATAAAACCCTAAAATTACGCATAAGCATAAAGCTTATGCGTGAGAACATCCCACGATAAGATTCATCTTACGCCTAAGCCTCGCCTTCGCCTAAGGTAATCCTACGCCTAAGTTTTCACGCCTAACTTCATCGCTTACGCATAACTTTAGTGCTTTTTCTTCGCTTACGCGTAAGCTAAACCTCACGCAGAACTCTTGTCATTACGCGTAACTTTGGTGTTTTACGCATAAGTGCTACTTGGTTTATTGTGATTTCTACGCCTAAGGATACTTCATCAACAAAGGTTCATTCGACTACAAAGATCCATTTTTACCAACACTAGTTTTCAACATGTCACAACCACCGTACTCTAACTATTTCCCTTACACTTATTCTCAACGACAACAACAACTAAGTCCACAACATCAACAATGGAATCAACAACAAGCAATTTATCAACAACAATTTAATCAACAACATACTCCATAACTTGGAGCAATTCCTCCACCACAAATGGTTCAAACACCACCAAGTCTTCAAGTTCAACCCTACACAAACGATTTCAATCAACATCCATCAAGGAACACTATGAAGGAACCCACTTGGTTTGCAAAGATGTGTGAAGCTTTAAGCGACCAACAATCAATTCATGAGGTCGGATCACTTGATAGACCTCCAACGCTCACTCCGTGAAACTACGATCAATGGGTAATTAGGTTCTTTAGGTTTTGTGATATGAAGAAGCCACATGGAAAGTTCTTAAAGAAGGTTATCTTGAAGGTCCATTTCGGATGCCTCTTGTCATTGTACCCGGAGATCCAAATGCTAATCCACCAAGGATGAACAATCAAACATTGCTATCATTGCACTGAATCCGTAAGAACTTCTACACTATGAAGTCGATGAGCTTGCAATGCAATATATCCTTTTAGGATTACCAAATCCAATTCTTCAAGTGTTGATGCTCAAAAGATCGCAAAGGCAATGTGGAACACATTCATCTACTTATGGAAGGATCTCAGACTCAATCAGAGGATATGGAATCCAAAATTTACTTGGCTTATGAACACTTCTTGATTGAACACGGAGAGACACTAGAGTCTTATCATCATCGATTCTCGGACATCATCAATGATTTGGATAAACACAACATCATCATGCCAAGAATTGCGCTAATACTAAGTTCCCGAATAGTCTTGGTCCCGAATAGGAGAAGTATGTCATTTTCTCCGCTGCGGAGAACATGCATCATTCTACATACGGATTGTTGTACGATTATTTGAAGCCTCATGAAAAGGAAGTTGATAGGAAAGGATTATCGTGCTCAAATTTCTTCACCTTCACATCCGAAAATCAACAACTTGCCTTGTATGCTCAAAATGCTTATCCTCCTCAACCAAGAACTCAACCAACCGCCACTATCACACCAAATGATCAATCACAACAATCTCAACATAATCAATTGGTTCCATACAACAACAACAATTCTCAAGCATTTGTCGCAGTAGCTAATGAGGAATCCGATCCGCTCAAGCATTGCAACAAGGATTTGTTATGATTGCTAATGCTTTAGCCGTTATACCAACAAATCCAACAATTGTATTCATTCCTCATCTAACACATGAAATCGTGTTGTGAACAATGGACGAGTTGAAGTTCGAAATCGTGGTTATGGTCGCCGATGGGCGGTGGTCAAGGGTTTAATGCTATGGGTAGGAATAACAATGAGCGCAAGTGGTGGAATAGGAAATGCTCGAATGGGTTGAATGGTCTTCGATGCTACAACCGAATGAGAAGGGACACTGGCTAATGCATGCCCAAAGCCGAGGACTAGGGCGTGCTTATCACAAAGAGGCTCTTCTTTTGGCTCTTAAGGATGAAGTGGTGGAACTCTCACGCACAAAGAACAGTTTTATGGCGATGCTGGACTTAGATGATGATATAGAGGACTTGCGTGCCAATGCAACTATTATGTTGATGGCTAATATGCATGAGTTACACATGAGTGACACAGCCCGCCAGTATGACACCGATGGCTTGTCTCGGTGCCGAACAAACCATATTTATCTCGATCTAATATCTCCGCCAACATCCGAATCCGGCAAGGCTCGAATGTTCAAAATGAGTCATCCACATCTCATTCGACGATTTTCAATTAGACCCGTGAGTTACATTTGACGATCAAGATGACCTTATGGTTTCCATTGATAATCAAATTGACTCGTGGTTATACTTGAGGATCTAAGTAATGATCATGTTGTGACTCACGCTGAACACGTCGAACTTTGCCTCATCCGATTTTGCTCGTTTAATTCAAGACCAACAAACCATAGTGGAAGAATGTCGTGTAGTAAATCGGGACTTAAAATGTAAAATGCATCATTAACCAAGGATTTTGAATGTTTACAAAAGCAACTCAATTTTTCAAAACTCAAGAAAACCGTGAAAAGGTTTTGAAGCCGCCTTTGCTAAATCTCATCAAAACAAAAATATTTAGAGAGACAGATGCGTGATCTAGCCGCTTGAAGAATGCTTTGTTGTTCGAAATAGAACAACCGAAACATGAACATAAAAAGCAAATTAACGCTCTTACCTTGGAAAATCAAAAAGCTAAGGTCGAGTTGTTAACGTGTCAAAAAGTTCTCTCGCAAACAAAAAGCATTCAACGAAATGAATATGTTAATACAAATAAGCCGTAAAAACGTTTATTTATATTTTACGATCTTCTAATGTTTTGTCGATAACAAAAGTAAAATCATATTAACGAAACAAATAAAATACGTAAATGGTTTGAACTAATAGTTTTCTAACACACTTACGTTTTCACATAAAACACTATAACAAGATTAAGTGATTTTATATTTTAGATACACATGTACAACAACTAGTGTTTATATATTGGCTTAACAAGTTTAAGTAACTCTATGAGTTAGATACATATGTACAACAACTAGTGTTTACATATTGGGTTAATACATATTGCAATGGAACTAGGTGCTTAGCCTAGTACGTAATAAAGGGTAGGCGACGTTGTGAAGGTGTAGTTCACCTAAGGTGTGAAAGAACTCGGTGGTTAGCCTAGCACCGTATTATGTTAGGTGTGGTTCGCCTTGGTGTGAAAGAACTCGGTATTTAGCTTTGTACCGAAAAAGGTTAAGCGACGTTGTGAAGGCTTCTCCGCCATAAGGAGATTGGTGTAGTGATTACAAACTCTCGAGTAGGTGACTCGGGGAGTGGAGTAGGGCAAGGAAGGTGTCCTTGTAGCGAACCACTATAAATACTTGCGTTGTGGTTTTGTGCTTCTTACTCTTATCTTTTCATTACATATCTTTATATGCTTGTTTATCAACATCCAACACATACAACCAAATAGATTGACATAAGTCGATCTAAATAGTTTAAAAGGAAGTTTTAATTGGTAAAACTATTCAACCCCTTCTAGTTTTCCACAATTGGCATCGAGCTTCGTTACCAAGTTTCTTGAAGTATATTGTACTTTAAAAACTTGATACGATCCATAGTTAATTGAAAACTACAAAGAAGGTTTTCATAAAACAAACACCATGTTTTTCAAAACTATATGTTTGGATGTTGAGTTGATAACAACATTTTTGTTTATATATATTTTTAATTGCACTAATCTTCCTTGTGATATTGATTAGTCAAAGCTCATACTCACCAAGCTTTAGGAGTTGCTTGGTAACAAGAATACGTTCCTTAAGAAGGTATCTTAGACGCAAAAGAGCGTGAATCGTCTAAGTGACATTTGTCATTTGTAAAAGACATTCCTAATTGCATTCGAGGTATGACTTTCTACTTATATCTAAATGATACTTGGTTAGTATATAAGAGTTATTTATTTGAGTAGATTTTTGTGTTTACACATGATTTACATGTAGCTCGTTAGGAAGCTTGTTTCACATACGTGTTATTTTTCTCGTCTATAGTCATAGTATGTAGAGCTTATGCTTTATTTCTTCTAATAAAACAAAACACGAATTTCAAAATTCCTCCTTCCTATTAATAAACCCACTCGACGCCCACTTTTTCAACCCTCACCTTTTCAAATTTTCCAATTTCAAAATTTCTCTCATTCAAAACTTCATCTTCTTCCTCATTCCATCTCTTCCTAAACCAAGAAGATCCGTTATCAACATGGTTTACATCGCACTCGTGCTCATCGCCTCTAACACTCATCGCACTTGTGTTCCTATGATGAAGTTCACATACGGAGACATTTACTTTGTGTTGTTAATCTATATTGGGGTCATTTACCCAATCCTTTGTATCATCCTTAGCATTGAAATGCAATATTATTAATTATCTATTTTATCTAGGATGTTTGTGTTATTATGTGTGTTTCATTTCTTTTGATCTATATGTGTTATATTCTTTCGTGATACATTAGATGTCATGTATGCATGCTAATAGAAAATATAGGATAAAACATACTTCATGGTACAATAACCGTAAAACCTATTTTTTATTAAAAGCGGTTCTCATTACTACGATCCACGGATCCCGGAAGTTACACTAGCCGGATCCATTTTAAAAGGAACCGTGGGATCCGTCCCCATCGAAAACAGCATGCAAGATTAAAAATCACTATCTTTCTAAAAATAATAATCCACTAGAGCTTCAAAACCATGGGTTATCTAAATACTAATTGTTAATAGAATATCTAGTAAAAACGTTAGATTATTATAGGTTGACCATAAACGCCTTCCCTTATTAACCCATCACTTATAGGTTCAACTATGACGCATGAATACGAGTTTGATTTTTCACTCACTAGCGCCTACACCCGAACATTTCCTTGAGCCCAACACACCGCAATCATGTCCGTGGGTTCAATAATCTCAAAACCGTCACTTCCATGAAGGACGACAGACACACTTCTACAATTCAAGAAGGTATCAATACCTCCTTCCGAGCCATAGGACTAGAATGTCTTCTTGAAATTATCGAGAAGATATGTCCAAGGTTCATAATGGAATTCTTCCGTCAAGTGGAACTCGTTCGTAACGAGGATCGCTCTTTATCCCTTTGGTTTTATATCAAAACCAAAATTCACTTTAAGCCTTGGGCATTTTGCTCACATCCTCCGAATTCCAAACCATGGACAATGTGCCTTCACCAAGATTGGTCTCTTGATTCTCTCTTCAATTTTCGTGAAGAAAATAGCCCATATTGTTCACACATACCCTCTTCGAAGAATTAACACGCATGATATGCAAACCTTGACCATATTACTCCAATCCAAACATTATCCATACACGAGATATCCGAGAAGAGTATAAGCTCTTGCTCTTATTCTACGTGAAAATGTTTGGAGTCTTAGAAATCGAGATATTCTTCCCGCTTGTTGTGCTCACATGTTGTAATCGTTTGCTAACACAACAACCATACAATCTCGCCTACTTCTTCGCAAGGCAAATTGCAAACCTTCAAGGCTCCAAGGACAAACTCATCCCTTATGGATTGTTCTTGACACGCCTATCATCAATGTTATGCACTTCATCCTCAATTTCAAAGTCCGTTGTATGTATTTGTGAACAAGATGATGGAACCGCTAAACATATCTCTCATGAAGTCTTTCTTCATTCTTGATTCCACCAATACCCATCAAACCCATAATGATCCTCCTAGCGAAGACACTCAAGGAACCTAGAATATTCAAATAGGATCAATTCTACTCTACTCATTGGTTATCAATGTAATCCTATCTCTTTCATGAAATAAAACATCTCACATTTGATATCCTAGTTTTAGAACTCCTTTAAACAAAACTTGGAATATAATGCATTGTCAAAGATCATTGCATACCTTTAGTAAAGGTTCTGTCTAGCAGATAGACGGATCCCAAATGTTGTACTAAATGGATCCCTACATCTAGGGAACCGTGGGATCCGGCAAAACAGAAAATGCAATTGCAAGCGTTATATGTCAAACACATCCTTAGAACACCTCACACTAAGCTAAACATAGTGTCTTAAGATTGATTAAGACTTTATCAAGATAGGTTGACCTTTCCTACACTTTCCAACTCACATAGATCACATTCTAAAACTTTGTTTGATCTACCATTTCAATCCATCACTCTTCCGCTCTCAAAACTCACACTTCATTTTTACTTGATCCCTCACAACTAGGTTAGAAATCCTTCGATTATGACAATATTGATCATTAATTAACCTCACCTCAAAATTGATCAAAGTTGATCAAATCCTAGTTTTTCCCATCTCAAAGCCATTAGGATATTTTCCAAAACACAATCCTAAGACACAACCTGATCTCTAGGATCATTTAGTTTCATTTAACTTCAATTGACATCTTTAATGTCATCCTTGCTCATCCATTGGTATTTTTTCAAGGTTCCAAATCCTTCCATAAATAACAATTATTAGCTACACCACTCATTGCCTTCAAACACTTAAGCACCCCTTCATTTAAAACACTTGGGAGAACAAACACTCAAGGTGATGTAGGTCTAGGATCTTAGAAACATCATTTCCACTCTTTCATAAACTTCGAACGCCGGATCCCTAGAACTAGCCTAGACGGATCCCTCGAGAAGGGAACCGTGGGATCCGGATGACGATCTATGACAAATCTTGGTAAAACAATCATTTCAACTCATCTTCCTAACTCAAACACTCCATCTCATCTTAAATGAGTTCCTAGAACAACACAACCTCCTAGTTGACTCTTGTGCATGCTAATCATCACATTCCAATGAATCTTAGTGGCTTAAGGCTTAAATGCACTTTCCAAATCTCTTGGTTTATAAACCACCTTGTTAGGATCTCCATAGTCATCACTCTCATCCTAACTTTCAGCTTTTGCAATCCCTTCAAATCATCTCATCATGAGAAAAACCCCAATCAACAACCTATCCACCAAAGAACCACCCATCAAAAGGGCTCGTGTTGTACACGAAATCTCTTCAACCGAATCATCTCCGGTCAAACCAACAAACCTTCATCATCCAATCAAACCAATTCCTAGAAGGTTAGTACCCACAAAATTACCTATACCAAACACAACAATACCTCCTAGGCCAAACAATGTCATTTCCACTAAACCATCACCTTTGATTCCTAAAGCTATCTCTTTTACATCCCCACAATCATCACCTCACCTCTACAATTTAGAGGACTTACCACCTAGGCCGTCTCATCCGCTCACGACAACATTCTCCTCATTAGAGGAACAATGATTCAAAATCAAGGTGTTGAGTCAACACTTGCTCCGCTTCCTTTTCGCTTTCCATCATATAATCCTATTTGGATTATAAGAAATCACCAAAGTCAACCACCCGACCTTATGGAAGTTGACACATCTTTACCACCATCATCATTCTTGATCGAACCATTCCTAAATGGACCTCCACCAATCCCTTCATCATTCGAGGCTCCTCAAACCACTTCAATTGATCCTTGAATCTAGCCACTTCATTTCATCCACCACCACTACCTAGCCATGACAAAGATTGCTATCATTGTCAACATGTTGAAAGTTTGATACATGAAGTACGAGAAGACCAACGTTTCATGTTCTATCATCTCCTCGAACGCTTCGACAAGATTAAACCTAAACATAACTTGAGCTAGAGGATTATAGTGGTGTCTAAGCTTCAAGTTAGTTGGTCTAAGAAATTACTAGTTATGTATTATCTATTTTCTTATTTTTGAGTCATGTATATCATAACTCTTGTTTTATTAAATGGAATTACATGCTACTTGTTATTTCGTTGAGCATATGATTACTTTGTACTCATATCTCATTTGTGTGATAACATTACTTGTTATATCACCTTTGTGATTTTAGTCATCACGACGGATCCTCAAGATATTTAAACGGATCCCTACTAGGAGGGAACCGTGGATCCGTGAAGTCGAATGTTTTCCTTTATCACATTTGCCGGAAATTGTGAATTATACTTGTTTTCTAACCCTTGTTTTGCGCTTTTCAATTAACACATAAAGTTTTTGACATCCTAAAGCTAGGGGAGCTTGGTGTCAAAACAATACGTTGCAAAATTACTTGCAACATTTGATTTATATTTCATAACTTCCCATTGCAACTTTGCAATATTCGAGGGAGCACGTCATTACTTAGACGAACCATTTGCAAACTTAATTGCAAACACAAGTAGCTTATTTTACATTATGTCTTTGACGCCTTTTCAAAGGGATGGACTCGTCGGGGAGTTAAGACGAGTACCATTCCCGCCACTTGCTCTCATTACATCTTTTATAATTTTCTTATAAAAATTGTGTTAGTTTCTTCAAACACTTTTTCTTTCGACAAAAGGGGAGAAGAAAGTAAAATCTAAATTCAAACATTTACTTAATTTTAGCTTTTCCTTAAAATAATTTTATGTTTTGTCATCAACAAAAGGGAGATTGTTAATACAAATAAGTCGTAAAACGCTTTATTTATATTTTACGATCTTCTAATGTTTTGTCGATAACAAAAGTAAAATCATATTAACGAAACAAATAAAATACGTAAATGGTTTGAACTAATAGTTTTCAACACACTTACGTTTTCACATAAAACACTATAACAAGATTAAGTGATTTTATATTTTAGATACACATGTACAACAACTAGTGTTTACATATTGGCTTAACAAGTTTAAGTAACTCTATGAGTTAGATACATATGTACAACAACTAGTGTTTACATATTGGGTTAATACATACTTATATTAAGTACACTAAAATGGGTAAAACAAGTATATACTAAAATGGGTAAAAGAAAGTATATACTAAATAGATAAAACTAGCAAATGGTTTTGACCCATAACCCATGGTTTTATATATACCACTTACACAAGTTCAATGTATCCTTAAGGTACATTGTATCTAGATTGAAAACCATGGATCAACCCATAACCCATGACCCATGACCCATAACCCAAAATACCCATGGGCAAAGAGGAGCGGACCACGGATCCCTAGCTTTGTGCTAGCGGATCCCAAGTGGAAGGATCCGTGGGATCCGGGAAACATGAGGTTTTTCCTCTATAAATAGTGAGCCATTTCCTCATTATATCTAACCCCTCCATAATACTTTCTCCCCGAGTTAAATCTCACTAACCTTAGATCCAAGAGATCTATGTTTGTAGTTTTGTTTTGTGATCTTTAGGTTCCTTTAAAGGGAAGATCACTACCTTTGAAGTCGAGCAAGCTCAAGTCCATGAGTTGCCAAGCTTCCTCATCATCAAGGCTATTGAAGTCCTCTTGTTGATGATCCCTTTCTTTCTTCAAAGAAGCGAGTGTTAAAGACATTAGTGAAAGATGTCTCAAGTGTCAAGACGAAGATAGTAGTGAAAGGTATCTATCGCTCTATAGGATAAGCACTGTGGTAGGTGCTTAGAAGTCAAGACAAGAAGCATTAGTGAAAGGTGCTTAGAAGTGAAGACACAAGACATTAGTGAAAAGTGTCTTGTAGATCTAATCAAAGACATTAGTGAAAGGTGTCTTGTAGATCTAATCAAAGGCATTAGTGAAAGGTGCCTTAGATGTACATTCGATATGGTGTGTTTCATGTACTAGATAGACTAGCATTAGATCCAAGGATATTGATGTCCTTGATGATGTTGTAAAGGAGTAGATCTCCTTGGGATTAGTCGTTGGTGTAGTGTGGTAGTAGTTCCTCCATTGCAATGGAACTAGGTGCTTAGCCTAGTACCTAATAAAGGGTAGGCGACGCTGTGAAGGTGTAGTTCACCTAAGGTGTGAAAGAACTCGGTGGTTAGCCTAGCACCGTATAAAGGGTAGGCGACGTTGTGTTAGGTGTGGTTCGCCTTGGTGTGAAAGAACTCGGTATTTAGCTTTGTATCGAAAAAGGTTAAGCGACGCTGTGAAGGCTTCTCCGCCATAAGGAGATTGGTGTAGTGATTACAAACTCTCGAGTAGGTGACTCGGGAGTGGAGTAGGGCAAGGAAGGTGTCCTTGTAGCCGAACCACTATAAATACTTGCGTTGTGGTTTTGTGCTTCTTACTCTTATCTTTTCATTACATATCTTTATATGTTTGTTTATCAACATCCAACACATACAACCAAATAGATTGACATAAGTCGATCTAAATAGTTTAAAAGGAAGTTTTAATTGGTAAAACTATTCAACCCCCCTTCTAGTTTTCCACGTAATAGATGATCATCTTGAAGAAATTATCGGCTTGCAAAACAAACTTAAAGAGTTTAAAACTGTTGTTTACAAACATGGTGAGTCAAGAATCGCTATTGAAAAGTTTACTTTAAACCCAATCCAAATGGATATGGATGAATCTTGCGATTACAAACCTAAGCTTTCAACCAAAGCATTCAAACCAAATCTCAAGTTTCCAAAGCATAATATAAAATTGATAATTACATTATGAGTGTTGTTGAATATCATCACAAAAGGAATTAGATGCGTAAGACGAGAGTCGATCAAAATTAAACTGTTGTTTACAACAAACCTTTTAATTATTCAAACCGTCACTTTCGTCACACCAACGGATTCTTCTAACACACCAAGGGTTATCATAAAACGTCCGAGTCTTCTAATATTAATCCCCAACCAGATTATGCACAAATTTATGGTCCTTTACCTTCCATCGCTGAAGTAAACTCAAAAGTCGAAAATCGCAAAATTCTTAGATATTTTGATATTTTCATGGTCGACATAAAACCTTTCCAACATGAGATAGAATATCATTCGAAATCAAAGTTCAACATTTTCAATTGCCTCCGGCGAGAACAAAGAGACATTTTTCGTAAAAATCTTTTACCAAATGTTAAAATTTTGAAAATTGTGCATTGTCTTGGGAACGGACTTTCATAAGAACTTGATTGATGAAGGTCGTTTTCATAAAACAAACACTAGTACAAAACGGATTTGGTCACGCATGGTCGAAATGGAACGCCACACATTCGCATATTTGTGTGGTCAAGGTACGAAAATTGACAACATTTACTAATTAGTCACACATGAAAATTTTGATTGTGTGACCATTAGAACTGTATCGCCACACAATTGAACATTGTGTGGCTAAAGGTATCTGGTGATTTTGTTTCAGATCATTTAGCCACATATGAATTTGGAACGCGTGACAAATACAAGTAACCTTGATGCGTTAGTCACATGAAGTAATTTTGTGTGTGTCTAAATCATAGAGTCAAGTTTTGTCACACATTATTTAAGGGTGACTGATATGTTTTGCCAACTCTTTAGCCACATCTGAAATTGGAACGAGTGACAAATGAAAAGTAAGGTTGAAGCATTAGTCACGATATACATATAAACAGTGACAAATATATGTCACACACTTGAACACTGTGACCAAAAGCCATATATGGTCACACTAAATGTTTTGTCACACATTCGTTAAGTGTAGCCAAAATCAAATACATATGTTCACGTAAGTTAATATGTGTGTTTAAAGTTTAGTTTGTGTTAGCTTGCCAAAAGCTAATCTATAAAGTCACATTTGCTACTAACACCATGACCAAATGCCATATATGGTCACACTAAACGTTTTGTCACACATATTATTTAAGTGTAGCCAAAATCCAGTACATATGGTCACGTAACTTAATATGTGGCCATTGGATGATCAATAGTCACTCAAAATACACGTTTCTTCACTTTAAACACCATATGGTCACACTTACTAACACTTTTAGCCACTTTATGGTTAATTGTATGTGACTAAATACCCAAAACAAACATGCTTTGTGTGACTAAATGTTAGAAAAGGCCACACAAACATAAAATTCATGTGGCCATTGGATGATCAATAGTCACACAAAATACACGCTTTCTTCACTTGAAACACCATATGGTCACACTTATTAACACTTTTAGCCACTTTATGATTAATTGTATGTGACTAAATACCCAAAAGAAACATGCTTTGTGTGACTAAATGTTAGAAAAGGCCACACAAACAAAAAATTCATGTGGCCATTGGATGATCAATAGTCACACAAAAACTATTACGTTTTCATAATCGTAACTAACTACTAATACTAAACAGACTTAACTTAGGTCCGCCACAGACTTAACTTTGTAAATCGGCATCAATTTAACCACTAAAACTAACCTACCGGACTTAACTTTGTACCGCCAAAGATTAACCACTAAACTTTTACGCTTATAAGCGCACCACAACACAAAAATTTTTTTTATGCAAAGGTGAACTTTTATTAATTAAGGAAACACTATACGGTCACAATTATGTGAACTTTAGCCACTTTATGATTAATTATATGTGACTAAATACCCAAAACAAACATGCTTTATGTGACTAAATGTTAGAAAAGGCCACACAAACATAAAATTCATATGGCCATTGGATGATCAATAGTCACATAAAATACACATTTCTTCACTTCACAGTTCGATACATATGGTCACGTAAGTTAATATGTGTAAAGTTTAGTGTGTGTTTTCTTGCCAAAACCTAATGTGTATAATCACATTTAATTATAGCACGATCATGTGACTATAGGCTTTACAATAGTCACACCATATCACAAATGTGTATCTAAATTATGTTTATGGCCACATTATAAGGGTATTATATGTGACCAATACATTCAAAATAGTCACATTGTGAAATATTCACGTGACTATTATTTATAGCAAAATGTGAACTCAAACGGTTCCTAGGCCGACGTAGAACGACGGAGCCTATTCCGAAACGACCAAGGTTCCTCAACGTCGTAGACCGATTTTCCTAGGCCGATGTAAACGTGCCCCGACGGTTCCTAGGCCGACGTAGAACGACGGAGCCTATTCCGAAACGACTAGGTTCCTCGACGTCGTAGACCAAGTTTCCTAGGCCGACGTAAACGTGCCCCGACGGTTCCTAGGCCGACGTAGAACGACGGAGCCTATTTCGAAACGACTAAGGTTCCTCGACGTCGTTGACCGAGTTTCCTAGGCCGACGTAAACCTGCCCCGACGGTTTATCATTAACCTTGATATTAGTCACATTGAGTGTTTGTGTGACTAAATTCAAGATGTTATGTATGGTCACATGAAGTATTTATTTAGTTGTCTAAATCATAGAGTCATATCTTGTCACACATTATTTAAGTGTAGTCACAATTCGATACATATCACAAATGTGTGACTAAATTATGTTACGTAATAAAAAATAGCAAGAAGATAGAAAAGGATGTTACACCCGGTGAGAATCGAACTCGACCTCCCTACTAAGTCAAGTGATTTACCATCTTGCTAGAGTAACATATTCGTTAATGTAATGCATTTCCTTTTAATATAGAAGTTTAAGCTTCATTGTTTTTGGCTAGTAGCTTAAAGAGTGCTTATAGAAGTCGCTTATTAAACCGTGACTTTTCTCCTCTCGCTTATTTTCAACTTTTTCACTTTTAAAATTTCGAATCTAGCAAAACTAAATAAGTTGTAGCTTATTTGGTTTAAAGGGTAAAATATCATAACGGTTTAAACCGTTTTCGTTCATTTTTTTTTCTTGATTTTGACCATTTTTGTACGTCTGGGACCGTTTTTGTCTATTGTCTAACGTTTTCTTAAAAAATGGTATGAAGGCGTACAAAATGTACGAAAGCGACCACAACGTAGCAAAACAAAGAAAAAAAGGAGAAGGACGTATGAAAACGAAAAAATCGTACAAAATATACGAAAATGTAATAAACATTTCATCACGTTTTAATACGGAGGAAAACGTTAAAAAAAGCTTGAAAACATGTGAAAACGAGAGAAAATTGCTAAAACGTTCAAAATGGATGAAATCGGTCGAAAATGTCGAACACGGTCGAAATCGGTCGAACACGGTCGTAGTCGGTCTAAAACGGTCTAAATCCATCGAAATCTGTCGAAAATTGTCAAAATCAGTTGAAAACTAGCGAGATTGGTCAAAATCGATTGAAAACGGTCAAAAGGGGACGAAAAACGTTACAAACGGATGAAAACGTAAAAAAAATACAAAACGTATAAAAATGTTGTATAGTATTTGTCTTAGTTTACAAAACCCAATGCACATGACCCATGACCCATGTTAATTACCCATTGTCGATCACCAGTCATGTATTGGTCGATAACATGACAGTATAGCCACTACAACCCAATGCACATGACCCATTACCCATGTTAATTACCCATTGTTAACAGTCATGGATGTGTCGTAACATGACACTCTAAGCAACTAGAACCCAATGCATATGACCCATATGATGTCAAATACCCATTAATAAATGTGACCAGTGATAACCTAATGCACATGACCCATGTGAATTAGCCATTATCACCGGTCGTGCATGGGTTGCACCGGCTTGGTAGGTGTATAGTTATAGTTCGGAGGTTATATGAATTATATTTGAAGTTATTAAAGGCGGTCATGCATGGGTTGCACCGGCTTGGTAGGTGTATACCGCTTGTCATGATACTAAGAAGCAAGTATCCGTGGACCTCCGATCATGTTATCCGGGATAGAGAAAGTTTGAACTCAGCTTGAGTTTGACTTGAAAAGCTCGATTTATTTGTAAAAATGTGTTTTCTTACACAAATTAAAATTGAAATATAACCTAAGAATCGAATTCGATTCGACTTCAACTTGAAAAGCTCGATACATTCATAAATAAGTATTTACAATTAGTATATATCACTTACAAGCTCAAAAATTCAATAATAACTAGAGTCGAACTTATATAAGGTTGAGCTCAACTCATTAAATATTTCGAGTTCATTTGTTAGGCTTGAGCTTGAGCTCAAAGCTCGATAAGAATTAGCTCGAACGAACTCTAGTTGGCTCGAGCTCGGCTCGTTTATGCGATTCAAAAATAAAAAATTAAAGTTTGGCTCGAGCTTGGCTCGTAATATATCTATTTTGAGCTCGTTAATAAGCTTGTTATCGAGCTTGTTAATAAGTTCACCTATAATACAAATGCATAACATTTTATATACGTTTAATATGTAAAATATCATAGTGTCATTTAGGCTCGTAAGCCCAATCAAATTTTGTATGTAAAACTCAGGCTCGAGCACGATTGATAGATGAGCTGCAACTTAGGCTGAAGCTCGCGCTCGTTTAAGCTCAGCTCATTCAAGCTTTTTACTGATATGATCCTGAGCTTTTCACGAGCGGCTCGGCTCATTTCCGCCCCTAATAAAAACAAATATTAAGATATTTCATTTGTTAAATTTATATGTAATATTTTACATGTCCCGCACTTAGTTTTTCCCAAAATAAAATTTCCCTCTCAACTTTTCACAAGCCCCGCCTAAATTTTTCCCCAAATTCAAATTACCCCTCCACCCATCTTCATCTTTTTTCTCAAAAATTTTTAGATACCTTAGCGGGAGATACCTTTCACTTTTCCCTCTTTTGAGTTTCAATTGAAAAAAAACTCTAACATAAAAAAGTCAGCCATTCTCTTATCATTCTTCTAATAGGCGTCTTGATTTACCATCATTCTCTTCACAGGTTCATAAATGAGAATACGGTGTTCACTGGAATTTCTTTTTTACACTTGCTGGTGTAGCAGTTTTGACATCAGTTATCAACATCTCTCCAAAGTATTGTGGGCTTGTAGGCTCATTGGTATTAATAGGTGCGTGATTTAATTTACTTTATTATCATCTTATTATGTAGACATGGATCTTCTCGGAATCAAGAAGATGGGCTTTATTCTCTAAGAGATTATGTCTCAACATAGAGGGTTTCTATGGTAACCTTAACATAACTATATCCGTTCTTATATTGGATTTGGCGCTCCACATATTTTCTGGAACTCATCCGATGTTTTGATTATTGTGTTTTGTGCAGATGCTTATCACGTGCATATGTATTTTGGCTGTTCACTTTAAAATATTCCCTAGAAGATGTGCTAAAACAGAGACATATGGTACTAGTCTGGTAATAATTTTCCTACAAAAAAATGTTAAATTTTTATGCTATTTAGTCAATTTATTTATGACTCAAGATTGATGACTCCATGTTAAGAACTTCTAATGCTGATTTGTTATTATTATTTAGGTCACTATCAGATGGATGTTGGAGTAGGTGCATTTGTCTTTGCAAATTCCTTTGTTTCGTGTCAAGCTCGGGGTATTTCAACAATGTGAGTCAGTTTAATTTCCCTTACAAAGTTTGTAAGAGCCACTCTTCTGAAGGGGATAAAGTTTTATTATTTGCAAAGAGTAATGTTTCTTTGTTCTTGTATATACAAGAGTCATATTGATTATTGAGTTAATGGCATAGATTCTCTTACCAAATACCATTACAGATGAGTTCATATAGACATGCAAATGTGAAAGTTAGACTTCTTTGGGAATCCTCTGAGATACTGACTGATATTATCATTTTTATTGGCATTATTTGAAAATGCATACAGTGATTTTGTATTATGGCTTGAATAGCTAAATTTGAGAAATTATTGAGTAGGACTATTGTGCTTATCTTGTCAATGGTTATGAAACGGTTTGCATATGCATGACCTTATTTTTCAACTTCTCTAAGTAGGTATGCTGTCATATTTCTCACGTTTTCGTTCTCACTAAGTAATTGCATGATCACTATATTGTTATTATAGGGGTTTGAGGAGTGCATTGTCTTCTACTAGCCTACTACTGTTTCTGGGCTTTGCTAGACTTGTGTCTACCACTGGTGTTGACTATCAGGTAACTGATTTTTAACTTGCTCCCATTCTCCCTAAATATGAGTAGCTATATCTGCACTCTTGCATGTTAAGGTAGGTATTGTTGGAAACTTAGATACAGGTTGCTATAGGCGTCTTGATTTACCATCATTCTCTTTACAGGTTCATGTGGGAGAATACGGTGTTCACTGGAATTTCTTTTTCACACTTGCTGGTGTAGCAGTCTTGACATCAGTTATCCACGTCTCTCCAAAGTATTGTGGGCTTGTAGGCTCATTGGTATTAATAGGTGCGTGATTTAATTCACTTTATTATCAAAGCAGATCATCATTCCTTACATGTTAAAGTCTTTTAAGGACTCTATTTGTTTTACCAGACGATGCAATATGGTGATATAGCTATGGGGCAAGATTGTGTTAAATGTGTGTACATACACAAATGATATTGTCATTTTGTGCGATTATGATGCAGGAACTGAACGTTGGTGGAGGTATTGTCACAACATCATTAGAAGAAGCATGTGCGACAAACAGATTAAAGATTCGGGAGCTATACAACAGCCTAGGTGATCTTGGTATAGGACTATTCTTGTTCATCCTCAAACTTTATCTGTTGCACTTATTTGTCATGCTAAATAATCTATGCATATAAGGTGATGTTGCTCAACTTTGCCGTCAGACACAAAAACTACTTACACCTCCATACCCACTATCAATCCGAAGTGTTTAGTCAATGCTTCTGGAGATAAGGTATCAAACTCATATATAATTTAGAGTTCTCTTGTCTATGAAACACGATACAGCTATGCATGATTATAAAATTGTCATATGAGATCGCTATGCATTATATTGTTTGTAAATGTCTACCTATCATAGAGCTGCACAGAATATCACTTCCCGTTGTTCATCTACTTTCATATTAAAGATATATAAGTGACATTGCTTCTCTTTTTATAAGTGAGACTCTTGGCTTCTGCTTCTGGTGCCAGATTCTTTAGCTAAAGTCAAGCCCTATAGAATTGATATGCTCCCATTTTTCTGTCTCATAATATTGTAACACGCTCCCATATGTTTTTGATGTATCTGCATAGTAGTTAAGCATCTATCTATTTATACATGTTAATATATAATTGGTCAGTGTACAAACAGGTAATGGAAGTACTATGCGAAAGAGAATCCTCATTGTTAATCTAATGAGATCTTGTAGAGAGATGGAGATCAAGTTTATAGTAATAACATTGGTACGTTTTCAATTCCATTATCAGCCTTTGTATCCCTGCCCCCAGAAAGTAGTACTTTGTAGATAATCTTGCTGTCTGTAGATTTTATTTCTTTTGGATCATCATCTCAAACAATCATATGTTGCTAAATTTAACATTGCAGGAAAATCAGAATCTGAGTAACATCATTCAGATGGCTATGCAAGGGAAGACCAGGCAAAATTCTATGCAAACCGATGGAAATTCTTCATTGGTTCACTCCGAGTACATTCTTCCCTACATTGTCCATGCGCTTGCCCATCATCCTTCATGTCCTAACATTGATGAATGAAAGGATGTCAAAGCTTCTGAACCATATATAAGATATACATGTATATTTGGTTCCAGGCGGGATCTATACATGTTTATTGTTTCTTCACATACATATATGCCTTGTCTTCTTAATGAGTTCGGCTTAAGTTGCGTCTAGCTTCTACATTAGTACAAAGTTATCCCCATGTTTTATTTGTTTTGCCTTGTTCAAGAGTTCAACAAGGATCTTCATTGCTAGATGAAATCCAGGAGCAAGAAAATGTACTTCAAGAATGTGTCAACCAACTTGAAACTGCTGAAAAGCCTAGATCTTCCTTGATTTCACAACTTAAAGAAGCACTCCAGGATCAAGTTACTACTGCTAGTGAAAGTTAGTACTTCTAGTACAAAGTTAGTGTATTTGTTACAACTGTTAGTTGTAAGTTAGTATTGTTGGTTCATATAGTTAGTACTGCTTATATGATATGTATTAGTTGTTTATGGAAAAGATTATAGATAGGAAAGTATTATAATCCGACTAGGACTCCTTGGTGTATAAAAGGAGTTCCTAGGGTATAGAGTTATATACAAATTTTATATTTGGTTCACTTATATACATTCTAATTTTATTGTAATTGAATTTGTTTTGATATATATTTGAATTTGTTTTAATATATATATATATTGATTTCTTAAATGTGACTAAAAGATGTAGTTACACTTATTAACACTTTTGGTTATTGCTTGCTTAATTTGTTGCGTGACTAAATATTACAAAAGGCCACACAAAAATAATCATGTGACAATTGGATGATTAATAGTCACACAAAATACACATTTCTTCACTTTAAACAACATATGGTCACACTTATTAACACTTTTGGCCACTTTATGCTTAATTGTATGTGACTAAATACCCGAAAGAAACATGTTTTGTGTGACTAAATGTTCGAAAAGGCCACACAAACATAAAATTCATGTGGCCATTGGATGACCAATAGTCACTCAAAATACACATTTCTTTACTTTAAACACTATATGGTCACACTTTTTAACACTTTTGGCCACTTTAAGCTTAATTGTATGTGACTAAATACCCAAAAGAAACATGCTTTGTGTGACTAAATGTTAGAAAAGGCCACACAAACATAAAATTCAAGTGGCAATTTGATGATCAATAGTCACACAAAACACACATTTCTTCACTTTAAACACCATATGGTCTCACTTATTAACACGTTTGGCCACTTTATGATTAATTGTATGTGACTAAATACCCAAAAGAAACATGATTTGTGTGACTAAATGTTAGAAAAGGCCACACAAACATAAAATTCAAGTGGTTATTGGATGATCAATAGTCACACAAAACACACATTTCTTCACTTAAAACACCATATGGTCACACTTATTAACACTTTTACCCACTTTATGATTAATTGTATGTGACTAAATACCCAAAAGAAACATGCTTTGTGTGACTAAATGTTAGAAAAGGCCACACAAACATAAAATTCATGTGGCCATTGGATGATCAATAGTCACACAAAACACACATTTCTTCACTTAAAACACAATATGGTCACACTTATTAACATTTTTAGCCACTTTATGATTAATTGTATGTGACTAAATACCCAAAATAAACATAATTTGTGTGACTAAATGTTAGAAAAGGCCACACAAACATAAAATTCATCTGGCCATTGGATGATCAATAGTCACACAAAACACACATTTCTTCACTTTAACACCATATGGTCACACTTATTAACACTTTTGGCCACTTTATGATTAATTGTATGTGACTAAATACACAAAACAAACATGCTTTGTGTGACTAAATGTTACAAAAGGCCACACAAACATAAAATTCAAGTGGCCATTGGATGATCAATAGTCACACAAAAGACATATTTCTTCACCTTAAACACCATATGGTCACACTTATTAACACTTTTGGCCACTTTATGCTTAATTGTATGTGACTAAATACCCAAAAGAAACATGCTTTGTGTGACTATACGTGTTTATGGTCACTAATACGGATTAATCCAACAAAATTTGTACCTAATTAGTCACACATGTTACGGTTTTGGTTACTCTTTGCAATAGAGACTAAAAAAGTCAAACACGCGACCATAGAGTACCTATGGTCGCGCGACCTTTAGTCACACACGGTCGAAAAATCATGTGTGACTATATGTATATTGTCACACATATTCGGTGTAGCCAAATCCACTTTTTGTTCTAGTGAAAAACATTTATTTCTAATACTAAACGTAAAAATAAAATGTTGAGAAAAGATGTTGATCGAATCTTGGAAGATGTCATCCGTCTTGATGTCCATAATGATGTGTTATTGAATTCTTTGTCATATGCATCCGATTATATCTCTACGACATCATTGATAATGTTGTAACTCATGAGAATACCGATAATGTGCTTCAGATCGAGTCTTTAAAAGTTGAAAACGAACGCCTCTTACACGAGCTTTCAAATGCAAAACGGCGTCTTCAATGGTGTCAAAAGATTGTCAAAATCGTGAACTTGCTTTGCAAAACAAAATCCACCGCTGCAATCAAACTATTTTAATCCAAAATCGAAAGCAACTGGATGATCAAAACGTGTCTTTGAAAATTCAAATCTCAAAATATGAACAAGAACTCGTAAAAGTTAAATAGGAATATGGTGTCATATTTGATTTACTCAATAAGACTCGTCATGAAGCATCAAACGAACTTGATCACTATCTTGCACACACTAGAGAAGTAATGCATTTTGTCGGTAACATTCGCTCGAAAATCAAGATTTGATTCACACTATCTTTAAGTTAAGAGAAATGTTAGAAAGTATGAACTACTTCCGACTACCGTGATTAAGAGAATAGCACCAAGAATACTTAGTAATCGTGAACCTAGAATGCCTTCGCCAAAACACAAGTTGCTAACGTGCTTCCTTCTCATCGAAACAGAATAGTTGCCTCTTTTCCAAACGTCCGCACTTCATAGCCTAGGAGCACTACATCAAGAATAGGAAGTTACGACCTAAGAAAAGATCAATAAGGAATGCTAAAGTAGTAGAACACCCTAGGACAATGAATAAGACTCACGTTGCTTCCACTATAGATATTGCGTCTGGCAAATGTAATAGAAATAGTGATGTAACGAAGGCTAAACCTTTAAGTACTTTGATATTCAGTTTGATTCACCTTGTGTTATTTGTCATAAAAGTATGAATTCTGATTGTCATGACAAATGTGTTGCTAAAGCTATTATCTCGCTTACGGAATCCTAAGAATAGGAATACCTCAAGGCCCACTAATCTTTCTAAGTCCGTGCTTGGTAAACCACCCTCTTTAGATTCTAGGAACGCATTCTCGTCCCTCGTAGTCTAATTTCACCTCCTAAGAATGTCGTACCACCTAGTGCATTCACTAAGACTAAAGCAAATACTAGTTGGAGATGGCGAAATGGATATATAACACACTAGGATTTAAATGGATGCCTAAAGTTATTGATGTGTGTATGTCTACTATAATCGCCCTAACCTCTAACATTTCGGTTCCACATCTACTTATTCCATCCGTGTCGTTTGTGTGTAATGTGTGATACAGATCATTCTCCTGGATTGTTGATAGCGGATGTTCCCGACACGACAGCAACCTTAAACTGTTATCAAATTTTATTGCAAAGTTCATTGGCATCGCCGATTCGGAATGATCACTTCAGCCTATCATGGGCTACGGAGACTATATCAATGGGAACATTGAAATTAGCGGTGGTTTATTATGTGGAAGGCCTCGGTCACAATCTATTTTCAAGAGGTCGCCTGATGGAGATTTGGAGGTTGCTTCGTGGAGAAATCTTGTTTCATTCGTGATCTACAAGGAAACGACCTTATGTCCGGCTCACGAACTCAAGTCTTTACACTATCTCTATGCAAGACATGGTTGCTTCATCTCCCATCCGCTACTTTCAAAGGCAACATCAACAAAATCCGGCTATGGCACCGCCGCTCTCACACTTAAACTTTCAAACTATAACCAATCTTGCTCGACACAAACTAGTTGAAGGTCTCCCACGATTTCGGTATTCTAAAGATCACCTTTGCTCACTTTCGTGAATAAGGGAAAAGCACTGTGCTCATTTTCCTTCAAAGGTGAAACATGACTCAAAGATGTGCTTCATCTTCTTCACATGGATTTGTGTGTCTGCGATGCGCTGCAAACGATCAATGGCAAATGCTATATCTTAGTAATTGTTGATGACTATTCACGATGGACTTGGGTCTACTTTCTTCAAGCAAAGACCAAGCTCCAAAGATGATCATTACCTTTCTCAAAAAATACATGTTCACTCAAACACCGCCGACAAATCGTAATGCATAAAGGAATTGAATTTGTTAACCAAACCCTTCGTGAATTTTATGAGAAAGTGGAATTCAAAGATCGACATCTATTGCACGTACACCGTAACAAAACGGAGTTGTTGAAAGACTAAACCGAACGTTAGTGGAAGCGCAAGAACAATGTTAATCAATGCTAAACTTCCAGACACTTATGGGCATAAGTCAGATTCATCGCATGCTATACTCAAACCGCTCTATGATTACTAAACGCCGAACAAAACACCGCTTGAGCTTCCACAACCATAAACCGAATCTCAAACACTTTCATGTATTTGGCCCTTTGCTATCCGAATAATGATAGTGATGATTTTGAAAGCTCAAAGCCAAAGTCGACATTGGAGTCTTCATTGATATTGTGAGAACTCTAAAGGTTACCGGATCCGAATCGTCAGACAAAGCGTGTTATGGAAATGATTCATGCTCATTTTGATGAACTTACGAAATGGCTTTTGAGTATAACACTTGGAACCGGTCACAACCGCTTAAACTTCCTCAAACCCCATCATCACCGAACAAAGCCCCCACCACTCACAACAAATGGAAAGGTTATTTGCTCCATCGCTCAGTGACGATATTGATGAACGTGCTCTGTGTATCCAAGCTTCACCGCTAACCGGATACGCCTCTTATACCGATACACTGCTACAACAACTCATTGATGAAGAAGCACCACCGCTTGACTCTACCACAACAGCTTGAACAAACCGCTCCAACAATAATGAACCGTCGATGATGTTCTTAATAAAGTACCCCCCACCGATTTTGATCCAAATGTTCTTTAACCCGTTTGCTAATGAAATCTGCGCACTTGATGTCGCGGAATCATCTACAAACCATTTGAATCCTCGAAACCGCACAATGTATACCAACATCAACCTCTACACATAGATGGACAAAAGACCATCCTCCGAAAACATTATTGGAAACCCGAATCAACCGGTCGTTACGAGACAATGTCTTCACACGATGGTGAACATTGCATTTATGCACTCACTGCTTGCCAATATGAGCCTAAAACATTAAAGACGCAATGACAAAAGACAATCGGATAGAATCCATGTAGAAGAACTCAACCAATTCAAACGCCTTGAAGTATGGAACTGCTTGAAAGGCCAACAGGGTCTACGCTATTGGTCTAAAATGGATTTGAAAAACAAATTGATGTCAAGGAAACGAATCGTAAACAAGTCACGCCCGTGGCTAAGGGTTATCGACAGGAAGAGGGTATTGACTTTGAAGAATCATTTACTCCGTTGCTCGCCTTGAGGTCGTTCGATATTTCTCGCTCGCGCTCATATGAATATGACGGTCTTTCAAATGGATGTCAAAACTGTGTTTCTCAACGGACAACTTAAAGAAACGGTTTATGTCACCAACCGTAAGGATTCGTTGATCCCGAGTTCCCGAACCATGTCTACAAACCGAACAAAGCTCAGATGGTCTCAAACAAGCTCCTCGTGCATGGTACGATAAGCTATCATCTTTCCTCATTGCCAATAATTTCAACAAAGGTTCGGTCGACCCTACTCTTTTATACAATATCACGGGCACATATCTTAATTGTTCAAATTTACGTGGATGACATCATTTTGGGTCTACACATAAAAGTACTCACCGCTTTGCAAAACTAATGAAGAAAAATTTTGAACGTCTATGATGGGTGAACTTACGTTCTTTCTAGGACCGCAAGTTCATCAATCACCCGTGGTATTTTCTTGTGTCACCAAATATGCCCTTGAATTGTTAAACAAATTTGAATGAAAACCGTGACACTTATGCCACACCAATGACTCATACCAAGAAGCTAGACGCCGATTTACATAGGAAATTAGTGGACCCTACCTTATACCAAGTATTATTGGGTCTCTCATGTATCTAACAGCCTAGCCGACCGACATTGTCTTTGCCGCTTATCTCGCCTCCCGCTATCGGTCAAGACCAATCGAAACCCACCTCTCGAGGCTAAAAGAATCCTCCGATACATCAAGGGAACCATTAATTTGGGGATCCGTATCCGGCGGAATCTGTTTTGAACTAATCGCTTTTCGTATGTCGATCACGCAGATGTTTAGATTCACGAAAAGTACCTCGTGAGCACTATAATTTCTTGGTGATAAACCGGTGTCTTGGCAATCGAAGAAGCGAGGATTGTACATCGTCATCAACCAAGCGTAATATGTAGCCATGTCGGCGTGTTGTGCTCAAGTCATCCGGATGAGAACACAACTCAAAGGCTATGGTTACGATTTGATGTAATCCCGATGTATCGCGACAATCGAGTGCTATTGCAATCTCGCAACTCGGTTCAAGATTCAAATCAAAGCACATCGATCTTCGTTATCATTTCATCAAGGACCACGTGAATGTGGTACAATTGAATTATACTTCAAGGCTGAATACCAATTGGCGATCTACTCACCAAAGCCTTGCCTCCCGCTAGGTTTAATGAGTTGGTCCTCCGGATTGGTATGCGGTGTTTGACTCAAGAGGAACTGGATGAACTCTTAAAACAATCTTAAAAACCAGTCAAACACCAAAATAATCTCTTTTGTAAATAATTTTCAAAAACAAAATACAAAAATATAAAACCTGATAAAACAACAAAAATATTCTTCTATCTATTTTTCTTTCAACATGTCAAGTACATTTCTTCCGTCAACATTCGAATCCTTCAAAATTTAGTATTTTTCCGATCAAGTGTTGAGGGGGAGAAAATTAATACTTAACTGTTTCAAAATAACACTGTACTTGCATGTTATACTATCTCGGTTGTTTTCTTTAATATTGGTAGTTACATTTCTGGTTTTTGACACTCCTCGGACTAAAATTTATAACCTTTCATTATTTCTTAAGTCGAGGGGGAGTGTCATCAAAGTTATTTCCAAATATTCTTCGTTTGGTAACCAAAATGGAAGTTAAAAGGCTTAGAATGAAAATGGAAAAGGTGGAGGGACTGAAAGTGTCAAAAGCTTAAAGTTATTTTTAATAAAAACACTCCACCAACCTCATTTATTTCATCACATTTATTATCATCACCTTACTAATCCTACGCATACAAATTAATCTTCAAATCCGTATTTCTGATCATCAATCTGTAAGTGTTTTTGTGATCTTAACGTGTGTACAAACAATGGTTTTGAATCTTTTCAAATCCAACGGCTAAAACGTGAGATATGAGTGATTATGTGTTCTACGATAAGCGTATGAACACACAATCATTGTGTGTGTTGTGGTCAAAATATGTGTGTCAAAACGCTTAAATAACATCAATGATACTATGTTTATCCTCAAAATCCACCCGTAAACACGAATTGATTGTTTTTCAAAATTAGGGTTCATGAGTCGGTTTGGGTATTCTCAAATGTGAATGTTTCGGACAAAATATTGTTGTGTGATGTTGTTAGTATAGTGAATTGATCATATCGTGTTTAGAATTAACCCGTAAACACTAATTGCTTGATAATTAGATATTAGGGTTTATGTTCTTCACGTTTGGGTATTTTTGATTCATTGATAGTTGGATGTTAAAACTTGGCCATAACACTCACATGACATCTAAGAACCACCAGAATAAGTTTGATGTTATTTCCATGGTTAGATTTCTTAAGCGTAAATCTTAAAACTAGGGTTTAAGTCTACGCGTAAGTAATCTTACGCATAAACTGTATGATGAGTTTTCATGCCATGATCTGTTATAGAATGGATGTATGTGTTAATATTGTTGCTATGATGACTTTATTTCGTGTCCGCTACACGTAAAAATTCGTAATCAAGGTCATTAGCAATCACGATAAGGATCACCTTACGCGCAGAAGGTTATGCGAAGAGAAATCTTCACGCGTAGCGCCACGCCGCAGGTTCTACAAAGGACCACGCGTATCCTATTAAGGATATGCGTAAACAAGGACCTCTATGCATAAGGTCTACTCTTACGTGCAAGCCTTACGCCGTAAGGTTTAATATACGCCACGCCGTAAGCTTTACACATAAGGTCCCCTTTTCCTACGCTGTAGTATTTCACGCCGTAAGTAAGGATCCTACGCATAAGCTTGCGTCTACGCGTATACTTCTCCTGTTTACGCATAAGCTACCATTTCTACGCCTAAGCCTTGATCAAACCTTCATTATGAATTGTTACGCGTGCATACTTGTAAATAAATAAATCATAACGTCACGAAATCAATAATGTCACTAATAAGCTTAAACGTTTGATATATTGTGAAAAATAAGTGATAACATAAACTTTAAAACTTAAAAGTTAGCTAACTCACAAAACTTATCACGACATCATTGGACTATTGAACAAACAAGTGACTTTGGACTCGTAACAATCATTGACATTGCACATTCAATAATTAGACTATAAAACCATCTCGTTGACTAACATTATGTCTTTCGATATGTTGGTTCTTTTGGCTAAATGTGTTTCGATCACGACATGGAAGCTCAAATGAATGTGGATGCACCAAATGTTCTCACCATTGTCGATATCTTCCGCATGGCTATCCAATGAAGATTGGAAAGAACAATCTCGAGTTGACTTTGAAACTCTCACCGCTCGGAATCTTCTTGTCTCATTGCAAAGGATATTCAAGAATCATCCCTATCGAACATTCTCACTAACTCGCCATCGTTCTGAGATCTACATACAGCAATTACGGAATACAATGCGAGAGGGTCAAAGGTCAAAGTGCGTAACAAAGGACACTCAATCACAAACAAGTTACCATCACATGCAGACTTAAGCGTTGTTCTTCTCATTCTCGACATAGAGCCAACCAATTCAATGCCACACCCATCAAGAGACGGTTCGCAATTCTTGATTGATATTGGGTATGACGAAGCTTCCGGGTTATTAATAAGAATTCTCACGTGATCTTAAGAACATTCCTCACCTTTGAGAACCCTTTATATCATCATCACAAAATCCATTTCGGTCGTGACAATGCTATGAGCACCCCAAGCTCAGAGAACGCAAATCTTTGGGCTCGATCAACATGAAACACATCGAAATTGAAGCTCGATATGGGATGACATGATGACCTTCCTCAAAAGCTTGGCTCAAAGATTCCTTATATCGATACACAAAACTGTTGATCCAAAGAGCTCTTGGACTCAATTATATCCCCAAAGAATCAATGACCCCGACAATCTTGACGTGTTGTCCGAACCCACTCTAACAATGATTTAAGGAGTCAACTACCAAGAAACAAGGTGTCAGTGTTACCGATCTCCTTCTCTCGATGAACTCAAACAACTCTACTCTTATAAAAGATATATGGTAGCTGTGAAAGAGAACAAAGTTGGCTTTCTTGATGAAAAATCTTCCGCACGCTTTTGAGAAAACCGTAAGAGGAAGTGCAGGAAGTGCTATAAGCATCGAGAGTCGATGAAGTTCCCAAGAGGAATCCTCCTCGTAAAGGACTGCTCCTTCTAAGGAAGTTGTTCCTATTCCCATTCCAAAGCTTGAACCACAAAGAAAGCTAGTAGACTAAAGCTCAAGATACACAATCGTATCGAAGAGGTCTTCTTCTCGAATCGCAACCAAGCACCTCCTTCAAAGAGCAAAACCTCCCACCACCAAAGCAGATATAAGTAAAGGGAAGACTCCATTGATTGAGCACAAAAGGAAACCTCGTAAGAAGAGCCACTGAAACCGATTATGGGAGGAAGTTCAAATTGCTAGACTCCAACACGCTATGAAGGAATTTGCTAAAGATCAAATGGGTGGCCTCGGAGGGTCAAGTGGGAAGTTCAACCTACACCGCATCCCGATGCGTTAATCGACCCGATAAGGGAACCGGTGCCACCACTCTTGAGCAACAACAAAAGCAATGTAAGGAGTCTATTGAGCATGACATCGAGGAACCGTGCATCGAGAAGTCAAAGAAAGATAGAGTGATGAAGAAGCCGCAACCCAAGCTAAAGCGTATGAAGAAGCTAGATTCAGTCAAGAACAAGCTAAATCAAGAAGATGAAGAAATGAACTACGATCAACTTCTTCTAGACACCCAACTCGCTCCAAGGAGAAAACTTCAACCTCCTAAGGACCCTAAATCTCCTCACATCTCATCATCATCGGATTCATCTTCTCATTACTCACCACCACCATCAAAAGATCAACCAAATCAACATCCAAATCGTTGAAGAAGCCAACCGCATCTTGGATTTCTCAAACTAAGACACGAATCGTTAAAGTCACAAACATGTCGAAAGAAAGACGCGCTTCTACAAGAAAATGAATTTCTTCACGATCAAATACAAGATCTTCATGACGAGAATGACGAGATGAAAGTTGAAAGGAGTATGTCCGTAAGCTCATGAAAGATGATCTTCAAGGAAAATGGACGAGATGATCAAAGGATACACTCACAAGTTCCTTCTTGACGTCGCTCCTAAACCGACAAAGGAGATGTATACCGCATAACTTTATCCGAATCTCTTACATCCGCCAAGCAAACCATGAAATCAACTCCAATGAATGTGAACATCAACCTAGTTGAACCCACAATCTTCTCGGATGATGAATTGGTGAACCGGCTAGTAGCTCAAATGTCAAAACGCTTCGCAACGTTTGCCTCCCACGAAGCTAAATTTTTGAAGCATTGTTGAATACCAACTCAGTCAAAGATACGTAGAAGAAGTCGTAAGGCCTAAACGCTCAAGAGACGACGAAGACAAAGATCGTGATAAGGATAACGAGCCCAAACGCTTGAGAAGTCCGGTGAATCATCTTCTATGCAACCTCCACCCCAACGGACTACAACCAACAAAGGTCTCCTCCTCGTTCTTCTACCGAAAAACCTCAAGATTCTGAGTTACCACCCGCACTCGAAAACCGGTGATCACTTTGAGTACACGGGTGGTGACGATGAAGAAGTCTCGAGCCCCAACAACAACCCATCTCTCCCGACACGGCCAAGAAACCGTAATCCTCCTCTAGGCCAAAGAAGAAGAATAAGGCGCCTATGACCGACGCCTTATCATGGCTAGACGAGGATGATATCAATTTGAATGGTTCTCAAGCTTGTTGATTCCACTCCTACCCAAATGAAGGTCAAGAGGTTCCGAATGTAGTACATTGGAGCATGCTAAACTACTACAAGAAAAATTCGTGTGAAGAAGATGACGAAACCGAGTTGAAGCGAATCAAGAATGAAGCATTTCAACTTCTAAAAGACAGCTCGAAAGTGCTATTGAAGTTGAGTATCACCTTGATAATATAGCACGAGCCATGTCTAATAACATTGATTGGCTCAACCCGTACAAACATCGACTTCACCAAACGGGACAACCCTCCATATTACACCGACCGTCAAAACCTCTACCAATAATTGGCCAACCAGATCAGACCTAGGATTCCATTCGATATTTCTTCAACAAAGACTTGGAATTTCTTCTACACGGTGGCGATGGTTCAAGGAAATACGCTACATCTCGACACTTCCATTCCGTGACCATATACTATAACCGATAGCCATCGAGGAAAGGGCTAACCACATGTTCTCCAACAATGTGGAAGTATATGACCGTGACGCATTGTATGGGATTCACCATTGGCCGTAACGCCACTTAATCTACTATAGAAGTGCCGTGTTCGTAAGTCTCAACATAAAGTGTTCAATACTAAAGCAATCGTGGCCATTCAACATGTTGATCTTTCGTCTAAATGTGACTACACTTTCCTAACTGTAAATCAAGTGTTAAAGATTCATATGTAATAGTTAGCTTAATTACGGCCTTTATGTTTGTTACTAGCTTAAGCTTATGTAGAAGGCCCATGAGCTTAGGCCCAAGCCCATAGGAGAAAGGAAGGGACTAGGAAGTGTTGCCCTAGCTTCCTCCTATAAATATTATGTAATAACCTCACTGAGGGTTGGTTGTTCAATTTATTTCTTTCACACATACTCTACGATAACCATCCAAGTATATCGTGTGTGTGTGTTTGGTTTATTGTTCATCCGCCTCTCTATCTCTTCTCTTGATGGTTGTGTTGTAAAACTAGTGACCTAACAAGTTGGTTGTTCATTTCACTAATAAACCTACACCTAAACTTTTCTTATATTCGTGTGTGTGTTTGTGACTTGTTCAACCAATCACTTCTTCATCTCTATTTCTTATATTGATGCTTGTGTTACAAACATGGTAACCTAACAGGACCCTAAGATACTGTCCAAGTCGGACTACAAACGTTTAGAGTTTTTACTAAGTCTACCTTTTTAAATGAAGAAAAATCAAATTCTATATATAGATTTACAAGTGCTACGGCGTCGCCTTATAGGTGGGACGCCGTCAGCTCGCCGTCATTAGGGTTTCGTCTTGGCCAAGTCATCGATTGGACGACCTCACCTTAGAGTGTGACGCCGTCAGTCTTTAGATGGGACGTCGTCATGATTCTGGATTTGGGTTGTGTGAGATGAAAAGTCTGAGTGACTCGCTTCTTCTACAAAGCATGACGCCGTCAGGTTGTATGAGCAAAAATTTCACTGAGCCGTCGGTGCATGTTTTTATCAAGTTCAGATAGAAGGACGGCATCGCCTATGATTGGGACGTCAGTTCATTTTGAGCGACTGAGTGGCTTCGATCTCGACTTTGCCATTTTCTTCATGTTTTCACTCCTTTTCGTCCAAATATGCATCATTCCAGCATTTTGCTTCCAAGAGACCTAAAAAGTGAAAAAGGATGAAATTCAGCAGTAACGGATATAAAAGTGGTCGATTAAGGGCTTAAATGACCCCTTAAAAGTGTACGTTTTAAATCCTTATCAAATATCACTACATTTGTTATTTGCTTGTCCTCAAGCAAATGTGCTTTTGGCCAATCAATTTATAAGTTAGGGGGCATGAAGCATAGGTTTAAAATAATTCATAACAAATAAAAGCACCGCAATAGTCATAACAAGCACGGAAATTATATACTAGCACCTCACAAGGGGTGTTTAGATTCTCTCATCTCTCGGGTTTATATGAAATATAATAAATGAAAATGGAAGATAAACACTCATTACCTGGCATAGTACATAGATTACCATAGGCTTGAGACTAGATCAAACATCCACCGTTTTAGCGTAAGCACCTAGGAACAACTATCTAAGAGGTCTTTTCAAGGGTTGTAAGAGGTGGCAAAATGTGCCCAAAAACAAAAAGATGGGCTAAATGGGCAAATTTTTAAAAGATTTGGGCACATTTAGCCCCCTCCTTTTTTTGAAATGGGCACATATAGCCCATTGAAAACTTAAATGGGCACTAACGGGCACATTTTTTTGGCTCAATTGTAGAACATTATGATCGTTTTAAATAGATTTTTTTTATATAATATATTTAAGTTTCTTAATATAAATAAGATATTACGTTTAAGGAATTTATTTCGTCGTTTTAGGCCTTTTATTAAGCGATTTGTATAACATGTGCCCATTTGGCTCGTGTCTGCTTAGCCGTGCTGCTTAAGCCTGGGTGCCCATTCTAGCCCGTGCCTGCTTTAGCCGTGCACATGCCCGCCCGTTTTGCCACCTCTAGTTGTAACGTTAGGCTTATGGTAGGGAAACAAAGGGTTTTGTTGGATAGGCGATATTTAGTGGTGGCAAGTCAAAAATCTTATGTTACAAGCTTGAAAAGCGTGGCGTTGCTAAGCCAAGACTCGACTCACTAAACTCTAGATAACTTGAAACAAACATACATAAATTTAAAGACATAAACATAAAGATAGATGTAAGATGGTAGCCCGTATGTTTTTCTTCATTTTTTTTTACATACATTTTTACTCTACCGTCCTTTACGATAACATCAAAATATAAGGGATTTATAGGAGCATCCCTACACTTGAGTTTTTAACTTTTTATTTCTCTAACACTAATTGACCCGATTTGAAAAGATCAAAACACTTGGAGTATTTAATTTTGTGGACAAAGGGAATTTGAATTTAACGTTCCTTCCCGTTACCCCATAAAATATTACTTTTACCCATGAGTCCCAATCATCCCAAAAATGTGTACAAAAGATATG